>JBBPUD010000319.1:0-28019 GCA_038094475.1 Phylloporus aff. rhodophaeus
TCTAAGACGGGTAGCGAGGAGTGACTGGTGAGCATCTCGCCATGTTGTATCCATGATAAGGGTGCCCGGGTACTCTCGTACGGCCTTTGCAAAAGCCTCGGGGCCATGCTCAACGATGATGTAACGCCAACCCAACTGGCACGGCCGTGTAGTATCAAGAGGTGGGCCGTCTGGGTCTTCACGGTTCTCAAATGTAGGAATGGAGATTTCATGTTTGAGACCTGGTTCGCCGGATTGACCCTTGATAGAGCTCCCGTTGACCGCAAGATCCCCGAGATATGCAAGGAGCTTCTGAGCGCGATTTTGACTCTGTACAAGTTTGAAGAGCTCCGGAGTATCATCGATAAACTGAAACGACATGAAAAATGATGGATACAACGGGAACACAACGCATACCGTTGTCCAGGTCTTTCCACCTACGAACACATCATGAGTAAGTAGGCGGAACAAGAACGGGATATTGGTCTAAACACATCAGCTCAATCTCGAGAACGCTGTGATTGTCGACAAACCTTGACTCCGCGAATACGGAACTCGACGAGAGCACGAAGCATCTTGCGACGCGCAACTTCATATGTCGTACCACTGACTGTGCATTTGACAAGCAAGCTGTCATAATGCGGCTAACAGAAGCATGCAATGAAACCATGTATAATTGTAGACTTTTCAAATACCCACCGTGATCTGCGCACCGGCAAAGCCGGAAGAGGCATCCAAACGGACGCCATTGCCACCTGCACTACGGTATACCTCGATTTTCCCAGTATCTGGCTGGAAGCCTGCTGCTGCATCTTCTGTGGTGACACGACATTGAATTGCAAAGCCTCTGCGACTGATAGCCTCCTGCGTCAAGCCAAGTTGAGGAAGAGTCGCGCCTGCTGCAATCTGGATTTGGGCAGCGACGATGTCAATACCAGTGATTTCCTCTGCGAACACATCAAGGAAAGGAACACGAACACGGCCATTAAACTCTCACCAGTGATAGTGTGCTCAACTTGGATGCGGGGATTAATCTCAATGAAATAATGTCTGCCCGATTGGTCGACCAAGAACTCGGCAGTTCCAGCATTCCTGTAGCCCACACTTTTGGCAAGTTTGATGGCATCAGCTAAGATAGCTTGGCGAACCTCTTCAGGGAGATGTGTAGCGGGAGCAACCTCTACGACTTTTTGGTGACGCCTCTGCACTGAACAGTCACGCTCAAAAAGATGGATAGTGTTACCAACCGCGTCAGCTAGGATTTGGACTTCAATGTGCCTAGGACGTTCCAAGAAGCGTTCGATGAAGACTGTACCATCTCCGAAAGCAGACTTTGCCTCGGAGACCGCGCGTTGAAATGCATTCTGAAAATCGGATTGTTCGCGCACGACGCGCATACCACGACCACCTCCACCCATTGCAGCCTTGATGATAACTACAACTAGTAAATAACTGGAGTGGCATGTATGCGGGTTGAGCCTACTTGGGAAGCCATATTCTTTGATGAATGCCTCTCCTTCGACATATGACGCGACAGGTCCTGGTGTTCCGGGAACGACTGGGACACCAACTTTTATAGCTGGAGAGAACACATGTCAACCGTGGGTACGTGTGTTACTGCATAGCATATACCCAGTGTACGTGCTTTGGTCTTGTCACCGAGGCCATCGATAACTTCAGGAGTGGGTCCAACGAACGCGATCCCAGCTTGCTCAACCTTCCGTGCGAAGATGGCATTTTCGGACAAAAAGCCGTAGCTATTTATAGAGGCAATCAACACAAATGCGATAAGATAAGCAATAGTGAGCACCCGGGGTGGATCATGTCGACGCCGTGCTCGAGGGCGATTCGGATGATATCGTCCTGCGCGAGATACGCACCAACAGGAGTGAGACCTTTTCCAACTTGGTATGCTTCATCAGCCTGTCTAGCATATCAGGACGGCCGGGGATGGTCAGGGTTGTGTGTCGCACCTTCTGACGGTGCGCTGAAAGACGATCCTCGTAAGAATAGATTGCTACGGTGTGCATAGCCAATTCATGGGCTGTCCGAAACACCCTGATAGCGATTTCCTGGTGAAGACATGAGAGAGATTGTCGAACAAGATGCAAATTAACTTGCTCCGCGGTTGGCTACGAGGATCTTGGTCAAGGGGCCACTATGCCCTGCGGCCTTTCTGCGCATGGTCTGGATACTGTGCACGGGTGTGCTCGGCGCACTGGGCGACCCGATGAAGGTGTGGGCTAGCCTCGGGGGATGAAGAAACTGTGAAGGGGCAGCCATGGTCGTGGAAGGAGGTCAAGGGAGGCAATCTCTGGGGAGATGGCTTTTTGACAGACAAGCCGACCGAAAGCCGAAACTTTTCGGAACTACACTTGGCAAGTTGAACACTCCCAAGTCCCGGATTTAGAGCGGTAAGCCGCATCAACCCCACCTTCATCAGCCAGCGCTCTCTATTGAACACACATCATGACACACATCAGCCCCGACTAGACAGCGGTAGGATACTCTGTGCCTTGTTCTCCTGTCTTTTTTGGTTATTCTTCGCGATCGCATACATGACACCCGCAAAGAACCCAACCCCGATCGCAGAGACCGACCCGATTGTGATGGCATCACCAAAAAATAACATCCCAGACGCAGCCACCGGTAACTTGTTCAGTGCACCAACCATGCTGGGATCAGGCGTGAGTTGATGCGCTCCCAATCGTGCTAGGCACATACCTGTAAGTTGTGCTGCTTGTTGTCCGGACACACCAAGCCGTAGTATATGAGATCCCAACTGCTGCTGCGCCAGAAAACGCAATAGCAAAAAGTAGCAGATGTCGCGTTTCCTCCGGGCTTGATGGGAAACCATTAACAACCCAAGATGAAGGCAACCAAGTGTACTTACAAGTTACGCGACAAATTTTCTGTTCCCCAGTCCTCCAGGGTGAAAGAAAACACGGTCAGTATAGGGATTGAGAGTAAATTGTTGTAAAACATCGAATCCCAATCAGAGAACCCTGTGACTTTGATACGTTTCCGCATCAGCAGGACCTGTCGGTGAACTGGCATCAGTACTTCTTCCGGACGAAACCAAAGAGACGCGACTTGCATAAGCGGCACTTGCTAAACAGTTGAACATCATCCAAAAATACCCTGCGTGCAAGGTCTTTATTGCAGTAGAGAAGAGATCCAGACCAATGCCCATAGCCGCACTAGCAGGTGGAATATCGCTAACAGGGTACGTCACGTCTTTTATATCCGTCCAGGCTGCAATCATCGACGATAGTATCTGATATTTGAAAGGGGGAATGAGGTTACCTGCGACGCGTCCATCACAATGCAACACTCACCATCAATAGGAACGCAATCATTGTAAGCCCAGTTATTCGCCCGTTAAACCATATTACCTCCCCGTATGCCTACATAAAACAGTCAGAAACATCCATTAATTACGAGGTGACACACCCACGATAAGGATGATAGTCAAGTTCTTGAAAATCGTGTAGACTGGTATAGTGAGATATTGCTTTAAAGAATTAACACGGGAGTAACAACTGTATTTGACACTTACCAGACTCTTGGAGCCAGTATATATAACGATAACAAGCAGGGTGCTCACAGGAAACCATGCCTTTGCATCCTGTACGTCAAAATTTCTAAACGAGATGATGCCCATTTTCTTGACAATGGCTACGCATGCACTACAAACAATACTTTGCAAAGAAAGCAAAAGAAATGTCATGTTGAATTGTTGTCCAGACACCACGAACTACGATTGGGTATGGATCATATAGTTTGAAATATATACTAGCAGCATACCTTGTTCACAATAGTCATGAGGATGGACGCAATACAATAGGAGATGATCGACAACCCTGAATTTGGTTTGAATACACTGTACTTATCTTGGGATTGATGCTCACTCACCAGCCGAAGAGACAGAGCTGTCTTTGTGGTTGCCTGTTGCAAGGTTTCTTTTTAATTCTGCTACATCTTCCTCGACCTCAGCTTTGGAAGTTGCCATGAGTCGAACGTTGGCCAAGTGGGACCTAGACAGCCGAGGCGAAGCGTTTAGCGGTTAGTAGGCACCCGTAGGCGTTAAAGTAGACAAACTGTCTCAAGGCACTAGGATCACGACCACGTGACCCACGCGAAAAGATTAAATTACCGAATATCAACTATGCGTATCAAGGTCAATATTATTGGTTACACTATCATACTCTACCCGGAAGCTTCCTCTAGCTGTATCGTGACCTCCTCCAGCCCAGGTATTCTGCTTTTCAACAGAGCATTCACGCGTTCCAAGACGCGGTCGATCTTTGATTGCTTATTGCCTAACGTGTCGGACGGATGTGGCTGGACAGAATGCGACAGCTGGACACGGATTGAGCCAATGACGCTTGAGGAATCCTTTGGCCAGAATCGCGGGAAGGAATATGAGGCAACGCCTTCCACTTGTTCAAGCTACACCGGGTGGCATGTATCAGGGTTGTCGATTTTTGTTGAAAGTAGAGCTCATACCTCCTTCAAAGCCATTTCAACCCTACTTTCATTGTCTCCCAAGTCTAGGCTAAGTACCCGTCCTGTATCAATGACAAGGGGTACGACACTCGCGACAATGAGGACAGCGATGAAGAGAGAGGCAATGGGATCAAAGCCTGTCCACCCGTAGTACTGGATAAGGAGTGTCGAGACAATCACTCCTACTGAACCAAGGGTATCCTGATCGCTGTTAAGTATTGCCCTCGAAAAGCAAAAAAAAATAGCGTACTGCCATAACATGCAGGAATACCCCGCGCATGTTGTGACTGTGGCCTTCGTGATCGTGGCAATGCTTGTGATCGTGACCATGGGAGTGTGGAGGGTGTCCATGATCATCATCACCATCATGGTGATGATGGCGGTGGTGGTCATGCATGAATGTACTGGGGTAACTAAGAGAGGGGGGTGAATCGACCGGAGATGATACCGGAAACGGGACTTGAATTGTGGACAATGGGGTCTTTTCGAGAGTGACATGAAGTGATGGGCCACGAGAATGAGGTTTTCGTTCCCTGATCGTGGAAGACTTTGGACCTTGTTGGGTTTGTCCCACTTCAATAGGCGAAGAGTCAACACCAGGAAGTGGTTGATCGGTATGCTCTTGTACATGGTGGGTATGCAAAGGTTCACTCTCTCGTTGTTCGTGAAGATGGCACGGATCCTGTTGTGAATTTGCTACAGTAGCATGGGTATGAGTACTGTCACGCTTAGGGTGATTATTGGAGTCGAGGGTATGTGAATCTGGGATGTGGTTCATATGCGGACCGGTGTGGTCATGGCAAGGTGAACTAGAAGCATCCCCTTTCGAGTGGTGAGCATGGTTGGCCGAGTGACTAGTATGAGAATGATTACGCTCATGATGGCTGTGGTCGTGTCTGTGTCCATGTCCACCTCCATGATCGTGGCTGTGACCCTATAATCGACCATTATTTCCTGCATGCACAAAGAATTCGATGTACGCACGTGGTGATGGTGGTGATGTCCCCCCATAGCAAACATGCCAAACAAATTTACACCAAGCCCGATAGAACTTATCAAGAGGAGTTGGCTTGTTGACATCTCCGGGGGGTCTAAACTGGATGGACCAGATTATCAGCGCGATACTTAAAGGATCATTTCGGCTTACAGTCGCTGGACCGCTTCGAACACAATGAAAATTGAAATCAGGATAAGGAAGATTCCATTCGCAAAACCCGACAGTGTCTCAATCCTGCCATACCTAAGAAAGAATATCAAACTTGTTTTACAATCATAACGACGAAGACTTACCCATAAGTGAACCGTTCATTTGAAGGCCACTTGGCCATTACTGAAGCTAATAACCCGACACCGATAGCGAGACAATCAAAGGCCATGTGTATTGCTAGAGAATTTGCGACACCTCAACAAACATCGGGAGTTCCTTTCGGAGCAGCTCACCATCTGAGATAAGTCCCAAGCTATTTGTCCAGATGCCATAAAGCATTTGTACCAGCATGTAACACAAATTCAGCGCTAAAAAATAGAAAATCTTTCTAGACTCGCTGTCGGAAAGGATAGAGTTTAGGTAAAAGCGAACAACTTTTGATATTGGCGCTCGCGTAGAGGATGAAGAGTTCCGATCTTCTCCCGGATACCTTGCTGTGAGGTGCGTGTAAATAGACGTACCACTATCTGCTATTCATCTTACCATAATACAGCATCGCACCGAGTAAAAGATCAATCCAATGAGGATGCTGGGAGAATCCAAGGTGTCCCAGGGCAATCGCGACGAGAAAGGCCGATGGATATGATAACAGAAACACCTGAACAGTTTGCTGTGGGTTATGTTGTTTCGTTTTGGTGTCTGGCGTTACAAATACAGCATTCAAAGCGAGGAGAGGTAGGATGGCCAATGACAGCATGGGAACGATGGGCGATGGGCGGGAATTGAGCTGAAATGATCAGGTGGAGGTCCGGCCGTGTGGCAGAAAAACCTTACCAGAGCTCGCCTGAATGTGTAGAGGGGAAGTCCCATTAATGCAGCGCCAAAAGTACTTGCAGCGGTGACCAGGGTAGGATTGATCGTATGTGACAAAACACCTCGAAGATGCTCTAGAGCAGAAGTAGCTAAGCCGTGGAGGATGAGACAGGCATAACCCGGGATAATGTTGGTAGGAACTTTGTTCGATAGGACGACGTCGGAGAAAAAGGAGAGGATGAAAGCGGTCGGCACGATGAGGGGACGTGACATCTAACAGCGAGGTTTAAGAGGTTTTCAGCGGGTGAAGTAAGGAAAGAGGTTACCATGGCATCCAACCATGAAGAAGAGAAATGAACGAATAAGATAACACTGTTAGAAGTGGATGAGATCCTTAGTTTACTATGCTATGAGAAACATACCGAGGGGAAGGCAGTCGGTAAAGGGCAGTATATAATGCTGCCTGCTGTATGAAGAGTAGGAGTGAAGATACGCCTAACGCAGTCCACTACGGCATTCTGAGACGACACAACAAATGGCGATGGTGATGACCTACCTCGATATTGGGTCTCTTTGAAAACTCCATTGTCATGCCCTCCCATACTAACACCCCCAAAGCACCTAGGGCGAGGAGCCTCATGACCACCCAGAACACACCAACATCGTAGGAGAGCAGTAACTCCTTTGCCGCAAAGAGCGCGAGGACAAAGACAATGTTCGAGAAGAGTATCTTTGGGAATGCCTTGGTGCCAAGTCTGTGGGTGGTGAGTGCGTGTAGGACAGCCAGTACAGACAAAACCTACGAGACAGAAAGTACTTTGGTTGGCTGTAAACTGATCTTTCTACGAGTCCGTGCATCCGGGACAGACATCCCGCGAGCGAAACCGAACGCACCGACTTGAGGAACGCTTGGCAAGTGGGGATGCCTATCCAGCCAAATAAGGAACATATTTCCCATCTGCATTTACAGCAAATAAATTTGCCCTCCATCGCGTTGCCCTCTGCTCTACGCTTCCAAGGTAAGTCTACTATTCAACCCTTTCTACTGGATGAGTACATAGATGACGAGTCTGACATGCACGGCGCGAGGTTTCCTCCTGTTGTTCATCGTGACGAGTCCCTCAATTGTTTACCATTCATGCATATCTGAACCTCATTTACCATCGTTAATGCTTTAATCCGAGCTGACTTTATCCCCACAGCATGCCAGCTGTAACTGAAGACGACTGGTCCGACTCTGATGAGGAGATCGGTACCAGTATGGAAACAGATGTTCTACTCGGCGTACCCGATGGCAGGGTGGAGACCGATGCTGACATCCAGGATGCTGCTGTCTCTCGCATCGGTGGTCTTCCTGTACGAGTTCTGTCTCTTGTCCCATGTACGAACAACATGACAACATAGATTTGATTGTGCGTCATTTTTCAAGGCGTTCTTACCTTCACGGGAACCTCCCTTTTCCTCTTCCCAATGCAAGATCTGCTCAGATCCCATGGAGCTTCTCCTACAAGTTTGGTGTCCATTTGAAGAGAGTCCCATGGACCGTGCATTGTATGTCTGGGGTTGTGCTCGCTCCACTTGCCAAGGACAGGCTGGAAGGTAGGCAAGATTCAATATGAACCAGTCATGCATCTTAAATGCAGACAGCATACGTGCTTGGCGTGGTTTGAGATACAATGCTGAGTACGCGGCCAAGCTGATGGAGAAACAAGCACGGAAGTCTAAACATCAGAAGACTAATACCCCGCAACCAAACCTTACTACTTTGGCTAACCCCTTTTCCGTGAGGGATTTTGTTAACGTTGCCGCCGTTCCACCAACTGATCACCGCAGATGAAATCCACCACGGAGCTTACGGTTTTCGGTCTTGGTGACCAGATTTTTGGGAATCCAGCAATGAACGTTACTCCCCAATCCGAGCAAGACCACGATCAATGCAGCGACGCAGAGAGTGATTCGTCATCATCCAAGGATTCACTTATTATAGCTATGACCTCGGCGAGAGTGACAGACTCATTCTGGGCGGTAGCACCATCTTATCCAGCAGTATACTTGTCAACAATACCCGAGTACATCCCACAACCCTCCAAGGCAAATGCGAAGCCAAATAATTCCGTTGAAGCCGATGACCAACCCAAAAAGGACGTCACTTGGGCGCTAGAAGGGTACGAAAACTCAATCAAGACGGACAGCGTATTTGATCGGTTCACAAAGCGCGTTGGATTTACGGGGGAGCAATGTTTCCGGTAGGTCGGACACACTGAAAACCTATGGACTAGATCATGACGCATCGCAGGTACGAACTCAAAGGAACTCCCATACCCTTTGCATCAGATAAAGCGTTTGAAGCCTTGTTCCCTGCGGCTACACAGACAGCGCTCCCCATCACAAGAGCGGACTTCAAAGCCGCTCAGCCGACGAAGTGGAGGTATAATACGGCATCGATTCCATTGTGTCCCTGTTGCAAATCGAGCAGAGTGTTCGAATGCCAGTTGATGCCCAACCTAATCAATGTCCTGGGAGACGAACATGGGGATGTGCGAAAATTGACCGACGAAGAGAGGATCAAAACGGTACGAGACGCGCTGAAACGCACTCGAGAGCCAGGGGGTCGAGGAATGGAGTGGGGAACGTGTATGATTTTTTCGTGCGCAAATGACTGCTGCCTAGACGACCAAGGGAAAGAGGACGGTGAGTGTTGGCGAGAAGAACATGTACTGGTCCAATGGGACGTATAAAAGGGCGTTTCAGCTGCTCGTCGTTAGAGAGTAACGTTATATATTTGTGTTGGACCAAGAGTTGGTGCTCGTCCAGTTTTTATTCAGAGGCCCCGCTCAACGGCCCATGCACCAATTACCCTCCCATCTCCCACTGCCATCATCCAATGCCCCGCGCGCTCACGCTGCCCTCACCGCTCTCGCCGCCCAGCGACAACGCAGCTGAGCTCACCCTGGGCTTTGCGTCGGGCCAAGTCCAGAGATTTCCCCACACCCGCGCCCAGCTGTCCGCTATAATTCGGCAGCACAGATCCCCGCTCGAGGGGTATGATGTCGACGAGAGCGACGATTTAAATCGTGTCAGCACCACCCTAGTGAACAAGGTGGCGTCGCTGCTCGCCGACGAACAAGAGGACGCCCTCAAGGACCTTCTCAAGTCCGAGTGTGGGGTCGATGAAGACATGGTTAGTGTCCCGTTCCAACCTTTCTCGCCCGTCTCAATCAACCCCATCGCAGCTGGAGCAACACGTCCTTGATCTCATGCATAGACACCGCGACGACGTTGCAGGCGTACCGTTCCTGTTCCTCACGCCAACTCGACGCCCATCACGCCCCTCTTCCAGGGCGTCTTCTCACTCTGTGCGGCCAAATAGACCCGATACTCCCTCTTCAACTCCAAACTCTCCGTTTTCTATTGGTTTTCGTAGACCACACACCCCTGTTGCATCCCCGCTGGTCAGCGGCAATACACCATCCCACATCACCGCTCGCAGCGTATCACCCATGAATTCACCCGTTCTCGCGTACACTCAAGTCACCCAGGCCCATGCTCAGTTCACTGCAAGCCTTCCTGCGTCACCCATATCCTCTCCGAGATTGCTCAGTGCCAAAGCTACGGAATTCAAACCCATCCCACGGCCGCTGTCGGCTGCTTCTTCCAACCCTGCTACTCTGTCCAGTTATGGAAGAACGGAGACACCATCGCCTGATTTATGGTCTCACAGCCCCCTCAGAGCTTCGTCCAACCTCGCGATCGCTGCACCACTTATCCCGGATCAGAATATTCCCTCTCGGGCTGTAACTCCAAGCCAACTCCGCTCCTCCATGAGAGCGGGTGAAGAGGACGAGGAAGACGACCCCTTTGATCCCTTTGCACAGAAGAGTGCACTTCATTCGTTCCATCCGATCACAGTCACCGATTTTGATCAATGGTCTGACTCAGCCCTCTCGAGTCACTCTCCTGACGACCTCCGCGCCGGCTTTTACCCACCTGGGTACGATTATGATTCTCAATACGAAATTCCAGGCGAAGACCCAGACACGTCTGGTTACCTCACCGATGGCATGACGCCTCTTGACGTGTTGAGTTCCGTCTTTGGTTCAACCCTTGCTCCTTCTGAGCTCGAGGAAGCACTCTCTCAGAATGGATATGATTTTGAGAGGGCCATGGCCTGGCTCATCGACCGTGCGTTACCGACTCCTCCTCAACACACCCAGACAAGAATCCAGCCGATGGGCGGCCGTGTCACACTAGCCACGAGGGATGGCCCTGCAGCCATACTACGCAGCGGTCGGTCTGGTTATCCAAACGTGGCAAGACAAGCTCCCAGGACTACTAGTGCACGATCCGTGCCAGGCGGAAATCGGGTGTGTCGATACTATCTTGCTGGCGAATGTCTACGAGCAGATTGCCGATTCAGGTAATAAACATTCTGCTGTTTCCTTTAGCCTTGTTAACCTGTTTGTGTACAGCCATGATCTTGAGCGCGCCCTGTGTCGGTTCTGGTTGCGTGGTACGTGTGCAAAACAAGAACAGTGTGAATTTTTGCACCAGCTGCCCAAGGACATCGATGTCTCGACCGTTACGAACGCGCTTTCTCATACGAACATCCACCACAATGTTGGTAACCCGACTGGGTCCCCAAGCCCGCCTCCCGATGATTTCCCTGCGTTAGGTTTCGACGCAAGGAACAAAAGGGCCCATGGAAATTGGCAGAACGATGCGGGTCGCACGAGATTTGCAGCCGCGGTTAAGCGACCTGCACCGACGCCATTGCCTGCGGACCGAGCGATGGTGACTCGGCGTGAACCGCTTTCCACCACCAATTCCGCTGACAACCTCCAGCTCCGGACTACGATTGTGGCACCAAAGCCTTCTCCGCGTATCAAATTGCGCCCTGCGACCCTGCTGCCTACACTGCCTACAGGGGAAGCGGTTAACAACCTCTACATGTCGTACCGATCTCGTGCACTGCAACTTGGCGCTGCTCGAAATGCCTGCCTCTCGCGGGCTGCTGACGCATGGAGACGGGGAGATGGTGCTGCTGCCAAGCGGTTTAGTCGGGAAGGGCACGACTTGAATGCAAAGATGAGTAATGAGATGACGGAAGCTGCCGGAAGGCTCGTAAGGGAACGCGCCAAGCTCGCAGAGCAGGCAGTCAAAAGCCGAGACCTAAACTGGTCTGACGATTTTGGAGATCGGAGCGCTCGAGGACGTGCGTGTGGCGGCGGTCTGGGGATATGTTTGGGTATTGCAAGTAAGGACGCAGGGGGTGAATCGAAATTGTCTTCGGAGGAAAGGACGGAAGCGATGCTCGACCTGCACGGGTTACACTCGAATGAGGCCACGGAAGTACTGGAAGAATTTGTGCTTGCAGTGAGTGTTGGCGTGTACCTTGGCTGTGTTCTGGAATGGGCTAATTTGTTTTTGGAAGCTGGAACGGGAGCACTTTTTGGGCCTTGGTGAGGAATTTACTTCCACGTTGCCTCGTTTGTGCTAACGATGCCCTGTAGCGTATGCGATCGTTGGAGAGGAAAAACACACGGGAACTCAGGATGCGGCAAGAGGGGCCTCGCGTGCCCGGCTTGCTGCAGGTGTGAGGGAATGGCTGCACCGGTGGGGCTACCCGTGGAGTGAGCGGGATGGGATCATCTGCATTGATCCCCTGACACACTCCTGAGTGCAAGATTTACAAAAACATATAGATAAAATGACCAGTAGCAGCGGTGTTGTATGATATGGGCAGTACTGATGTGGCGGTGAGGCTGGGTCACGTGCCTGGTAGTAGTTGGACCGCATCCTTTTGAGTTGCGGCGAACGCGAGCACACAAATGCTTGTAGAACAACCCTGACGGTCAGCGTTTGTCCCCAACCATGTCCACTGCCGACAGCCCACAGCGACCGTATTCCTTCGACCTCACCCTCGAGCTCGAGCGCCAGCTCGAGAACGAGTCGCTTCCCCCGCCCACACCTGGCGCAGATACCCAGCGGCCACAGTCGCTCGACCCACACGTCCTCGCGCATATCATCACCGACCTCAGGCTGTCCCTGAGAGGAGCCACCCGCGAACGGGATGAGCTTGCCCAATTACTCGCTCAGCTTCAGGCTAGAGAAAAGGATCTCTCCGACACCCTGGTCCACATGACAGACAAGTGTTCCAAACTGCAAGGGGAGCTTGACGACGCAAATACCAAGGCAAGGGACGACGAAAATACCATCTCCGTACTGCGGTCAAAAGTTGAGGAGAGCAGGTATGTCGCCGGCCATCCCACGCGCATCGTGTTGACAATGTGCCCAGGCGCGGACTCATGCGTCTTCAGTCCGAGAGCCGTAGACAAAGTCAGGTCCCATCGGCCCTAGATCTTTCCAGGTCAGGGTTTGGCAGCCTGGGAGCTCCTCAAACGGCAAAGCGGGCGTCATTTGCTCCGCTTACGGGCACCAGCGCCGCCCGAATCAATGCCCATCGGCGCATCTCATCTGTTTCAGACTCGGGTTTTGCAAAGTTCGATAGTGGCTCACCACATGCAAGTCCCGGTCCCACGAGCTACACGTTTCCCGATGGTGCCATGTTGGCAAGCAGGTTGGGGTGTGCGCCCAGGTCTAGCCGTGCATCGCCACCTTCGTCCATCTATCAGTCAGAGGAGTCGGTCGAGGTTGAATTGCTACGCAAGGAGCTGAATGCGATGCGGACAGAGCTAGAAGAAGCCAAGCACGAGTTGAGCGAAGCAAACGAAGCACGAGAGGCGTCCGAATTATGCGTCAAGGCTCTTCGTGGGTTCATTGAGGAAAACAACGTTGGTGCCCCAATTCCAAGCACAGGTGGATCTACGGCGGCAGCCTCATCTTCCCAGGGAGAACCCAAGAAGGGCGCTCAAGCCACAGGGGGTTGGGGGTTCAAGCTCTGGCGAACTGAGCCATTAGCTAAAAATCCTCCTGGCACAGCACTCGCGCCCATTATACCACCCGTTAGTCCGCCATCACCACCCCCGCAACCGCTTACGAGGAAGCTAGGGGAATTCTTTGGGGCGCGAAGTGGGAGTATCTCGTCGACGACGCCCGTTAAATCTCCGCGCGCCGAACAGGAAGCGATGTATACTGCATTGTCAGATACGTCATCCGTTGAAGAGTCGCTTGCTGAGCCCGTGAGCCCTGCAAGCGAGCTTCCACGTGCAAGTGTGCTCGTTAGGGACACGACGAGCGTCATTTCAGGGTCTTCTGCAAGGGATCTGGGTGCAAGTCCAGAGCGGAAGACGGTGGTGCTTCCCGGGGTAGAAGGTGTGTTTACCCCCGTTGCTATATGAGAGATCTTGGTACATTTTTCTGAGATTACATTTGGATACTCTATACCGTTACCAAGACTATGTAGTGTACGGAGTGTACTATTGCTTTTAGAAGTCTACCATTTCCGTCGATCCCGTTGTCAGATGAACTCTGACATGAACCAACTCGTTTTCTTTCAATCAGCCGTGGCGGATGACATGTCGATGTCGAGGCCCGTGCGGTGGCGGCGGGTGCGAGGAAGCCAGCGACGGGGACAAGGCGGGTGAGCACGTGCCATAGATGCCATCCTCGGAATTCGGATGTCACTCGAGGTTTCAACTCGCGTGCCGAACACTCTGCCGCTTTTGTCAACTCCGCTTCAATTCCGCGACCCGATTATCCAGAAAAGGAAACTACACGGTCAGATATTAGATATCGTGGAAACCGTCTGGGCATCCTCGTCTCCTCCCCCCATGGACCCAACCCTCTTCCCAGACACAAAGAAACGGAGAAAGGGCGCAACCCGTCTCTCCTGCGCAGAGTGCAGGCGGTTCGTTGTCCCCATCTCTCTCACCGCACCCGCTCACCCCTCCACAGCCTGAAGCTGCGCTGCGACAGAAACATTCCTTGTGGCTCTTGCGTAAAGCGCGGCTGCGGCGCGATCTGTCCGGATGGTGCGTCACACACCGTCCTCCTCTTCCTCGGCGTAATCCCCGTCTAGGCTCGTTGACCACCGGCCAGGGAAATCGGTACTTGTCCATTCACCCCTCTCTTCACCCCCACCCTCACGATGCGACAGGTTCGTGCTCGCGTCCACCCAGGAGCTTCACGAGAAGATCTCTGTCTTGTGCAACCGCGTGCGCGAGCTGGAAGATGCCTTGCGACACTCGCATTCCCACATCTCTCCCGACAGACACCCCCTCTTGGTAGAGGACCTTCTTCAGATCAAGGCACCGCTGCAGAGAGAACCACCCAGCCATCGTAACGTCCCCAGAGGAGACGTCAAGGAAGAGGATCAAAACGGAGACATCGTGGACGCATTTGGCTCACTATCCATCAACGCCTCGGGAGGTGCCAAATATTACGGTTCTATAGCCAACTCGTGGGTACGTGCACCCCCCCGCAGAGAGATGCCATGCTTTTTTACTCACAATTGCCTTTTTCGGTCCCAAGTACTTCTTGCAGGTAACCTATAATGACACATCGTGGTTCGATAGATCTGACTGCACTTAGAATGAAGGGGCGGACCAGCAAGAGTCTGAGGCGACCCGGTTGGCCTCGCTGCAGAATGTCCTTTCACCCGAGATCCTCGCCAGGAGCGGTGCCTTTCCCCTTGTCCCCAGTTCTCATCCACTCCAGGTCGAAAACGTTCGTCTCCGAGAACTCTTTTGGTACCTTCCGGAACCACCCAGAGCCCATTATCTGGCTCAGGTCTATTACACACTTGGTGCTTGGATGTGAGCGAATCGACTTGTGCCGTTGTTGACATCCTCACTGGCCCCATCAGGTATAATCCAATAAGTGAACAAGACTTTTTCGAGGAAATATACCCCCTGTTTTATGCACCGGACGCCGCTCCGCCGTCTGACGACACTCTCCTTTCTCACAAGCTCGCGCTCATGTTTATGATTCTCGCCATCGGAAGCCTCGTGGATATCAAGAGCCCGGCTTACAATATCGAGGCAGAAAAATATCATCAGCTGGCACGCGCGTCAATATTTCAGAGTACTTTATTCGAGGATCCTACCATCAGCGCGGTACAGACATTGGCAAGTGCACCTGTCACATCGCGGCAACGCGGTATTGATCTCCGGTTTAATAGTTCTTGATGACCTTCTATCTCTTCTTTTCAGACAGACACGGGTCAAACTCTGGTACCCGTTGGGCCACAATTGGTATCGCAATAAAGATTGCACAAAGCGTGAGTGTGCCTGGTTAATAATTGTCTCGTATAAGCGAACGTCTTTCTGATGGCCAAACAGATTGGGCTTCGTTGGTATTCTCTGTTTGGTTTGGTGTCGGATGCTAACCGTGTCCACAGACCGCGACCCAAGCAAATGGGGAGTTGACCAAAAAGAGACACTCCGCCGTCGTGAGTTGTTTTGGGAGCTCTACACGTACGATTCGTGGCAGGTGAGTGACAAGGACGTGTGCGACCGTGTGTCTCATGACGATCATAGTGTTGGACGTTTGGACGTCCGCCGACATTTTACTTGTCACATATCGATTGCAAGCTACCCTCTGTCGGCGAATCTGGCGATGAGTCATGTCTGCTGACTCTCCGTGTGTTGAGATGCACGTTTGTCTGATTAGATTCACACAGTCCATGCTTGGAAACACCGCTTCGCATCAGAATGCATGAGTGTGGTTCACGATCAAGCTTTCGGCGCAAAGTCGCCCACTTATGCAACTGTCCTTCAACTGGATCGTAAATTACGTGCATTCCCCGTTCCCCCCAATCTCCAAGTTGCTGGTTTTGGCAACTCATCCCCTCCGGACTCGCGTCATCAGGAGAGCGTTTCTCTGATTCTCCAGCGTCACATCGTCCTCGCCATTCGTGAAATGAGTACGTCTTACAGTTCTGTCACACGTCCCTGTTGACACTGCTTTTGTCAGACCTTTTGTATCTCCACCGGAGCTTCTTTGCCCGTGCGGTCACCGATCACCCCAAGGACCCACTTGGGAGTCCGTACGGGACTTCGGTCATTGCTGCTTACCGAAGTGCCGGTTCACTTGTCGCCCTCATGCGGAATCTTCATACGCAGCTCAAGGAGCCCAGTGAACGGATGTGGTTCTTGTGGACCCATATGTTTTCATGCGCAGTACGTACACCCGACGGGTGTTTTTTTACACAGTCCTGACTGCCTTGACGTAGATCGTGTTGGGTTCTGTTGTCACCCGGTGTCCGTCGATGAGTTTGGCCCCCTCTGCACTGGTGCAGTTGGACTCTGCCTGTGAGCTCTTCTCCAAGGCAGCACGGGGATTCCACGCTCAACCTGTATTGGTAAGCACGTGTCTTGTGCTGCAGGTCTGTTTCAGTTGCTCACCCAGTCCTCAGGATATCATGCTCACATTGCAAAAGAAGGCACACATCAGCCTGAACGAGTTCCGAAAGGGAAAAATCTCACCTATTGTGAGACAGTTGTCGGGGCATTCTGAACCTGGGTCACCATTCGAGGACAATGACGAGCTTTCTACTCTGGGTGGAAGGACGCGGCTGGTGGCAAAGAAGGATTCGCTTTCACCCCAGTCATCGCCTGCAGTCGTTGATCGCTCGCCTACGACTTCGAATCCGGTAGTACCACTACCGCTGGCTATTGGAAGCAATCATGTTCACCCCACCGTTGTGGACTACTTGAAAACGTTTGGCCACAACGGTTCTCATACTAACGGGCCAACGTACACCGACGCATCCGCTTTCAATACACCTATACGAGAACGCTATGACACATCAGGGTACAATGACTGCCCTGCACAGATACAACCAATGGAACTGGTACCTGGCCAGTTCCCTAATTACTTCCCCGTCTACGACTACGGAATGGTCTCCGAGAATGGCTATTCCCACATGAACGGTCACATGTCTTTAACACGACGAGAGTCTCCGGAAGCCAACACGATGCAAAATACATGGCAAGATTTTGTCAACTCGAGCGGTTTAAGTTTGGGCCATAATTGACCCCCTTCTGCTAATACTTTTTTCTTTTTTTTTGACGTGGACTCCCTATTATCCTAATGTGATGCTGGTTCGGCTCGTAACATGTAGCGATTATGAGACTGTACTTTCATTAAACACTGTACCTTGGACTTCTTGATCTTTTTTTTTTGCCCTCCCTTGTCCCCGCGTGCAGACAAACAGGACTAAACAAAGTGGACGACATGACGGACAATGCAGACCCACCGTAAAGTTGCTACGTTTTACCCCATCCGCATTCTTCATGGCGATCTGTGGTTCTTCTTCAAAGGCAGGTTTTGGACGCAGACCTGTAAGACCGTCGTGGCGCAGTGGCTCACAGGCAGCCTGCTCACCGTTTTGCGCGTGTTTCCAGGTACAAAGAAAGGTCGTGGTCTGTGGAGATGGTGCCTGCGGTATGCACCCTCCACCTCGCTCAATCGTCCCAGCTCAGCATGTGCTCCATCCACAGGCAAAACATCCCTGCTCAACGTCTTCACCAGGGGCTTCTTCACCCAAGTATAGTGCGTGCAGAACCAGACTGAACCTGTGCGCGCGCTCAAAACTCTGTACAGCGAACCCACCGTATTTGAAAACTACGTGCACGACATTTACGTCGAAGACCAGCTCGTAGAGCTCAGCTTGTGGGACACGGCCGGTATGTGCGCAAAGCGGCCCGCCAGAGTCTTGGGATCATAACTTTCTGACGGGTAAAGAACACCCCAGGGCAGGAGGAGTTTGACAGACTGAGATCGCTAAGCTATGCAGAGACGCACGTTGTCATGATTTGTTTCTCAGTGCGTCGTGTGCCTCGGGTTGAACATGGCGCTGATGTTGGACCCAGGTAGACAACCCGACCTCGCTCGAGAACGTGGAGACCAAGGTCATTTTCGTCTACTCGCACCCATGTTTGATTTTTTGAACCCTGCGTTGCAGTGGATAGACGAGATTATCGAGTTTTGTCCCGGAGTCAAGGTACGTTTTGGCTCGCTCCGCGGTGAAAAATGTCACTGGACATGTTTTACTCGTAGCTCGTCCTCGTCGGTTAGTCTCTCTAGACGGGACCGTGAAACTCGGCTAATGAGCATGTAGCGCTCAAGTGCGACCTCCGGGATGACCGCAACGTTCGAGAGCGGTTGGCTCGTTATGGCATGCATTCAGTGCAGTATGAAGAGGGTCTGGCCGTTGCACGTCGAATAAGAGCGTCACGATACCTCGGTACGTGTTTCATCCTGTCTCCTTGCGTACTAGCCGGGTTGACCAACGTCTCAACCCACGCGTTAGAATGCAGCTCGAAACACAACCGAGGAGTCTCGGAGGTCTTTTATGAGGCTGCACGTGTATCACTGAGTACACGGTCCAAGGGCTCAGGTGGTTGTATAGTGATGTGACGTTTGATCCTGTCTCGCACGATATGCATCTTACTATGGATTCTTCTAATTGCTTTCTACTCGCATGCAATTCTGGATCTCTTGGCATCAGACCTGCTTCTCTGTTTTACATGTATTTCTTGACGGATGCTCACAAGTGTCGAGAAAAAGGACAAGAGCTTGATTATAGCAAACAAACGAGCATGCATTACGATACATTTTGGTCCGTGGAATAGTAGACGCTGATTAAAAACCCTGTGGGGCAAACGTTCAATATTCTTCACGTCTTGCAAGACGGCGCACATACTGGAACCATATTCATCCCGATACCAGTCCCGTTCACCATCGGGGGTCCCTGAATTGGGTACCTAGACCGCAATTTTCAACGCGTGCAGCACAAAACTTGATTCAGACACGAACCCATTTCCTTGAGTAATCATTAAGCGGGCCAGAGGGTTGATGATGGGCTGTTCAGCTTCCTGTGCTTCCTTTGCATTATCCTTCTTGGCACGTTCTCTGACTTCCTTCTCAAGCGCTGCCAGCTAAAACGACATCGGGTGAATCAAAAGGGTCTCACGCCAATAATCAAATGGACAAACCCTCTCCCGCGTCGTTCTTGAAACCTGGATCTTGTACGGCATGTAAAAGTCATTGAGACCGTGCTGCCATGAGAGTTCTTCCACGATGTCGGGCCGCAAGAGATCAAAGCACACGTAAAGGACGGCCGCAAAGCACTCCTTGTTCCCAATGTCGACAAAGTATGAAAGGAGATCCTCTGCAACATCGGTGGAACCCGACGCAGCGGCCGTGATGATCGCATCCTTGTACAGCTGGTCTTGCTTTGACAACGCCATCGACTCTTCCCAGCGTGAATTTTTCTGAGAGCGTATGAGCATCTCGGTGCAATGAGACGAAGTGCTCGTACCTTGTAAAGATGTGCGGCGAGCCGTCTGAATTCGAGAAGATCGTGCTTCTCTAATCGTTGGGCAAGAGCAATATTGTTAAAGTTGTCAAAGCTGTCTATTGAGTCGCGGAGGGTCTTATAATCCTCTTCTTCAATAAGTAGGTCGTTGTATGCATCATTGACCGCCTCAATATTTAGCTGCGGACGTCGTTAGATTGGCCAAGTCTCTGGAGGGCCAGACTTACGTTTTGAACGGCGATTAGGTATGAGCGGATGAGGGGGATATGGTCTATCTGGCGGAATGTGCGCACAACGCGGGCGTGGTCTATTCGCTGAATCATGACACTCAGGAGATCTGTCAACAGTGTGGGTTGCTCTTGTAGGTAGAAGGTGAGGGCTTTGTAGTAGCTGTGGCATGACATCGTGAGCGTATGGAATTAAGAATTCAAAAGTGCACCGTACATCTCGACATTCGCAACACGGACGATGACATCCTTGAACTGATTATGCTCCCACGCATCAGGCGAACGCTCGATCATGGCAAGAGCGGCATTGTCCTAGTTCCAATCATTGAGTGAAAGCACACTGAACACAATGTGGTCCCTTACATATTCATCGTATTTGATGTATAAGAAAACGAGTTCGGGCCAAAGATGCGCCTTCTCCGTAGCTCTGATGACCTAGTTTATGTGAGTGTATTTTCATCTCTGCATGAACTTTGGTGAATACCTTTGGGATGTTAATCCGTGACACAAAGAGTTTGAGATGCTCCATAACTAGAGACCAAGACTGTTAGTGAGTGAAAAAGTACCGTATAAATTGCATATACGTTTTCCAGGTCTATATTTGCTGTACAAAATCGAGAGTTCTGTGAAGATCCCCATCTACAGACAATTATGATATGCTAGCATTGCAAACAGGAGGAAAACGTACGTGAGCACGCTCCAGACTCAGTGCGGCCTCCAAAAGAGCGAGGACCTCATCGAAATGTCCGCGGCGTTCGTAGGATTGAACGAGAGCATGCAACTCTTCCTACACAACGAGTCAACAAAAAATAGTTAGATCTGGCCTAGTGATGTACGAACTGCGTGTACAACGATGTTCAGCCCACAAATTTGAGCCTGCAACACATGTTAGTAACACCTCATTCCCCAGGTAAAACCAGACTTACCAAGCGGAATTCTGCCTTTTCAATGCAAGCAGCATGAACTTGCTTCCAGACCTGGGTGTTGCCAGCTTTACGAGCGCTTTCAACTGCAGCCTGGTTCTCGCCCAAGTAGATGAGGGTAGTGGCCAAGCGGGCCCAGTTCGAAATGCTCGTAAAGAGTAGCTTAGCGGCCTGGTAAAGCTCGTCCTCGAAGCACTTCTCTCCGACCACCAGAATATCTGCTACATTGGTCATACCCAAAAAGTCCTCCATGTCGTGCAGGCGGTCGGTCTTAGCATAGGCATATGCCAACTCAGTATCGATTTGTGGTTCGCGAAGATGCTTGCGCGCCATCTGGAGGAAGCGGACTAGATCATCATGCTTGCCAGCGTGGTTCGAAATCTCGATGACTTCTATGAAATTGGAAGGGTCCTCGGCCTTGATGTAGGAATCTAAAGAACAATCAGACTCTCTTCTCGCAACCTTCCACGCTGTACATACCAATCGCATCTTTGATACGAAGACCATCGAGCTGGGCCTTGGCGAGGCGGCTCCAGACTTCAGGCTTGTTGACTTTGTTAGCGAAGTCCAAGCCACGATCGATGGAAACAATGTGTTCCACCAGCACGTTGATCGCCATGGCATGTTGGTCGTACTTTTTGTATATTGTCAGTGCCTCTTCATAGAGCCCGTGATCGGTCGCAATCTTCGCAATTTCGGCAACATCGTAATTCTGGAGCTTGTTAATGTAACCCACGACTTTGCCTTTATCCGCACGAATTGCTGTCAAGAGGAGAAGGTTCTGGAGATTGCGGTTGTCGCTAAATGGAGATGGCTCGATGATAATTTTCTCCAGGAGCTCGATCAATTCAATGGGGAGATCGGCTGAAAGGAAGGCTTTCACAGTAATTGAAACATCATCAGGATCAGTGCACTCAGGCAAGGCAGTTGCGACGATCTTAAACAACTGTCAATAAATGACAATCACGACGGTGGTGAGACTGACCTGATCAATAAGCGCTCTACGGTGCACATTGTCATGTACGAGGACTTGTGCCCAAAGCTCCGGCTGACGACGCTTCACGAGGTAGCGAGCCTGTTGTTTGAACATCGAGTTTTCATTCGTGATCGCGATCAGCTCGTCGTCACAGAAGCCCTTTGCATAGGCAATGTATGCCAAATAGGGATCTCGAGCTTCACAGAATTTACCGACGACGAGAGGTTCGTACAACTACAACGGCTAATGAGGGAAAGTTGACACAGCATAGGCTAAAACGTACGTTATTCTCCTTCAAGAAGGCCTCGGGATTATTGTTGCTGTCGATCAAAATCTTGGCCATTGCGTTGAACACAGCAGGGTCTTGAGAACCAGACTGCACACGAGCCTCGAGCCAGGGAAGGATCAGTTTGAGTCTATTCCGTTGCTCAACCTCGTGAACAAGTTCATCAATGGGGAAATTGCCCGTCACAGAAGCCAAAAGCCCTTTAATAGTTGTTTCGTCGCAGTCAACATCGAGCAATCCACCAACAACCTGAGGAGTCCTGACAGAGTTGACACGTTGTACATAGACTTCGATGAACTTTGTGAGACCGTTTTGGTAGAGATAAAGGACTAGATCGTGAACAAAGTCGAAACGATCGCAGACGATGATGAGGGGGAGCTGGTCTTGGAGTTTCGCTTCCTTTAAGAAGTTCTTGACTTTCTCCGGATTGTAGTGGTTACTCTCTCGGCAGATCCGCTCGACTTCGCGAATTTGGCCAGTCCTCGTGGCAGCTTGGATATACTTGAAGTGGACTTCGGGGTCTTCGCTGAGGTTTACAATTGACCCAAGGTAGTAGTAGAGACCTTGGACAATGGTCAGCTTCAGCGGGATATCCAAACAGAGATGCACACCTTCAAATGTTTTGAAAGATTCAAACATCTCGATTAATTTCACTGGGCCAAGGATATCAGAATACTTGGTGGCGATCTGGATGACCACCTGGAGATTCTGGCGGATATTGACGCGAAGCATCTCCTGCATACATGCCATCGACTGCTCCGTTGTGAGACGACTGAAGTAGTTGACTAGCCACTCGGGTTGGAGACCGCCAGTATGTACGATCGCACGTTTGATGTCCGCCAAGTCCTCATAGTGCTCTAGAGCCTATTGATGTCGGTACCAAGCGGATCTTACATGATGCTTCGACACTTACTCTTTGCAAAAGACCGGCCTTCTCGCAAAGGTTGGCGATCCTAGGCCGGTCATAATGCGAGAACATCTCATTACCGAGGATCGCATCCGCAACCTGAGGTGCATGGATGAGATTCATCTCGAGAAGACGAGTCTGCAGATGGCCTTGCTCGGGTCGATTTTCCTTCAAAGCATCCAACAAGAAAGATGTTGCTGGTTGGATCATGTTTTGCGACATAAAGATGTCCACGACCTGTAATATATGCGTCACGTAATGTCCTGCGATCGGCAAGATTGCCCACTTACGCGCTCGATATCAACCAAGGGTCCAGCCTCGTCGTTAGCAAGCTGAGTAGCGAACTCGGCACCCTTGTCAGGGTTTGTTCTCATGATATGTTGCAAAAGGGCAACGTAATCCGGGGTATATCCAACTTTCTTCGAATACAGAACAATCTTGTCTGTCTGTCCAGTTTCCGCAAAGCAGGCGATAACCTTGTTAGGGACATTCGCTCTGAGATACACACTCAAAGCCAAGGTCATATCATGTAGCCGAACGATGTCTCCAAGTTCTTCACTACAAGCAAGCTGACACCACCACGTTAGGAGCAGTCGTAACTTGAGGGAAAAGACCTGCCTTGTTCTCTTTCAGCCACTTCTCCAGAAGCTGCTTGCGACCCTGCTGCAAGACAGGACGAGCGAGTTCGAGCGACTCAAAATGATTGAGTTCACCTTTCTCCAGTAAAATACCGAAGTATTGGAGAATGGGAGACAAGCCCCCTGGAGGGGCAGGGGCTTGTTTGAATGACTCAATCACTTGAGCCGTACGAAGAATCCCCTAATCAGTGAAAATTTAGTCCAGTAATCATCATTAACAAGCATAGACATACACGAGGAGAATTGGCAGCAATCTTCGCCGCCTCGCTGTATTGACCAGAAGAAAACAGTTGCTGGTACTGCTTGACGTAGAGGTCGTCCGCACCCGGTAAGTTAGCACGACTAGCGAGTTTGAACGCGAGTTCGGTATTGTTGAGCGTGCTGAGGATGTAGGGGACGATAGTCTGCTCATCGACGCTGACAGATAAGACCTGGCCTTTCTTGTTTACACCGATGATCCCATGAGAGGCCTCATGTTCTGCCGTGACAAAGATCGTCTCCCCGGATATACGATTCATATAAACACATGCACCAGACTCCAGATCGTACAGGTGGATGAAACCATATTTGGTAACCAGAAAGATGATACCATGCTTTCTGGATACCTGCATGGCTACTGGGAAGTCATTGGTAGCTTCGGGAGGGAAGTAGACATCAACTGCCTTTTTCACGAAAGGTGGATCTGGTGCAGTGTGGTCAATCTCTACCACATGAAGCTGCATAACAGTTCCTAAGTAAACGTCTAACACCATCAATGCGTGTCACGTACTTTAGCACCAGTGGCAGTCCGAACTGCGAATGTGAACAGCTTTGTTATAGACTGGTGACCATCGAGTTTTATCTCCGCAAATGAAGCAGCATGGCCTTCAATGGGCTGACTGACTCCTCGCTCTCGGCTGTACAATTGCATCGCTCCCTTAACCTTGAACGCCGAGGGATTCGTGGAGTTGCTGGATATCCCAATAAGTACTAGCCACTTTTCATCAGAGGATGCGCGGTAGTTAATAATCTGCGCTCCCGCAAGCGTTGGATGCCGGTCAAACACCTTCTGTGGGGGCGATGTCTGATCCGTTATTGACCAATGATATACTGAAGTCTCAGTGACCATTCCAATGGTCGTCTCGGATATCCACTTCCAGAACACGACGTCCTCGTTGTTGGCATGAGATTTGACCTTCTGTTTGGTCTCAATATTGAAAATTTGCAAAGTCCGTCCGGCTGCGGAGGGCGTCAGCATCACGGAACCGCACGACGGACAGGACGAGCCTTTCAACGCGAGAATTTTCTTAGAAGGATGCATAATTGCAGAATCAGCACTAATCGGTCTCCGAAGAACATTGTTTGCGTCAGCGAGGTCGATTATGACAACTTGATTCTGTTCGTTGACCTTTTCTCGCACGCAAATGAAGTGGTCAGATTCTAAGGTCAAGGTCTGTAAAGGACTCGGTCAGACGTTCGTGAGCCGTACAGAGGTGGTCCCAACCCACCTAAAAATCAGCCATAGAGAAAGGAACGAAGCAGATTGAGCACGTCATTGTAGTCTGAGTCTGACTACGCGTACCTGGAAAGAGATTGAAGCTGGCTGAACGCCCAAACTAGAGAGCTGTAGATGCTCGCAAAATGAGATGGGTTTCGAGGTATCAGCCATGATTAGAACAACAGCGGCGAACAAGGAAAATTGGTCGGTGAGGTAGGGTGAGCAACTCAGCCAAGTAACAACTGGTAAGACTAAAAGTTTACTGTTGTTTGCCACATACATTCTATGCGAAGACTAGGTTATGTTTACTGCTCAGTAAGGGCGAGCGCGTCCTCTAAATCTTCCCCTTCTAGTAGCGCATGTGATGGAGGCATATTTCCATAATACATACGCTGCGCCATGATCGCTGTTTGTGGCAGCCAGTCAGCAACACATGCAGTGGATGTCTACGTCATGACATACCTGCGTCCACAGAGAGTTGGAAAATCGCACAGGCCTTGAACTGCAAGGAGGACCCTTTCAGGAAGAAGTACGCCGTCCTGAATCGACGATATCAGCGGGTGCGAGTCGTTGATTTAATGAACTCCCTCACTTGAGGGCATCTCCACCCATCCAACCAATCATCGTGGAAGCACGGAACCCATAGAGCGACTTTTGCTTGTAATTACTATTCGGAGGGCACCCATGAGGCTGTCACGATCTCTGAGCAATTACACGAACCTTACGAGCTGTGGCAGAGGCAATGTACTCTCCAACCCAAGGGCAAAGAACCCCAACAGTGAGATATAAACTTCTGACCTGCCAAATATTAAGAAGATTATCGCCGAGAAGAGTCTAAGCAGAGCCTAAGTATCGGAGAGAGAAACACAGATGCTTCTTACATGACACCGGCGAGACACTCGATGTATTGCGCATATGACGGCCACTGCCAGAAAGAGAATGGTCGTGGGGATGGTGTGTAGTTCCCTGAGCTCGTTTCCGGACGATAGCGCAGGCAAATGAATAATAATGCGAGCTGTTGGTTGCCGTCATGGTCACACGATTTCATAGTGCATATGTTGAGTGGGGCGCACCTGCGCGACTATCATAAGAATCGACTGGAGCAGCAATGCAAGCTCGAAGCGAGCACCCAACCAGAAAAAACACCGAACGATATTGGCAATCAAACTGATGGCATGAACCAGTGAGCGTGTTGTGCGAATTCTGGCAGTTCTGGCAGCCTTACAGAATTGCACAAACGTCACGAGAAAAACCTGTCGCGTCCCTGATAAGTGAAAGATTGGTGGGCGTGAAGAACTTGACACTGCACATGTGAAGCAATGGATGGCTCACCGTTTTCTGACAATGGACACTGCTTGATCTGCGTATACAAGAGGGGGCCCGACAGCCATGCCAACAGACGAGGCTACGGAAAACCATGAAGGTAACATCAGCGTAGCAGGGATGAAATGAGGGCGTGCGCCTTGTGTGCGCCAAGATGCTGCGGAGCGCGGTGAGTGATTCAAATCCTATCCTGGTTGAAGTCGGCCAGTATGACTAACTCGCATGTCATCGATCCTGACCACAGTCACTTGACGTTGGTCCCAACACTGCTGGTGACTTGTTGAAGAACGAAACACTGACCGTGAAGAACTTGACACAGACAGTCTGGGGCTCGCGGGGCGTGAGCTGCCCCAGGAACGTGGTACAAGGGATCTAGGCCTGCACCTGGCCGCAAATTGCATCCCTCTCGATCGCGACAAGCTTCCATCCACAACTGCTTGATGAGAATCGTTCTCGGTTGGATCGAGATTCAATACGCAGTACGTCGTTCAGTGTGGTCCGCATCAGTGTTCAGTGTTCAGCGTTGAGCTTCATCTCGGCCTCAGAACGAATTAGATTTAATTATACTCCGTCTTTGGTTGGTTAAGGTTTCATTACCCCTCGTTGTAGCACCTCGTGTCCCGCCCCTCATCAGCCCCCGCAATGAGAATTGGTACAAGACATTGGATTCCCGTCTCCCACCGCATCCTCCGTCTAGGTGTCGTCCATTCATATCGAATCTTCTTCTGATTGAAAACGTCACTGTGGTAGCTGCGTCAAGACAACCTACCACCAGTACAGCAATAGGTGGTTCCATGCGTCAAAAACGGTGGCACAGGTCACTATGTGGCGGGCCCATATCGCTGGGGAGCTCCACTGATGATTTTGCAAACTTTGCCATCAGGTCTGAGTACGGACCTTGAAAGTCATCCTTTGCTCCTGAACATCACTGCGCTATCTACCAACTCTTTCTTTCCCTCGCTGGAGTTGCAAATTTCCCTCTGCAGCATGGATCCCTGCATACCCGCAACCTTCGCTTAGTCTCTGCGGCCACCTTCCTCCCCTCGGCCTGCAAGGTGGCGTGGAGACCATAGGTCTGATCCCTGCTCGTCTTCGCAGTCACCTATAACCGCATTTTCTCCTGCATGTCGCAATACAACGAGGAGTAGAAGCGACGACATCAACGTGATGCTACGCTTGCACATAATGAGGAGCGGTGGGCAGTCCTCCTGGATGCTCTTGGTATCATTGAGCTTCTTCCCATCCCACAAAAAGGAATTGCGAATGTGGACACGTACGCATGTTGGCACTCCTATGACTTGGCGGAAATTTCTTCAAAGACGTTTCTGTTCACGGATGCTCGTTTCCGTGATGCTCTGCGGTGCGGCGGACCTCAAGTGTAGGATTCCAGCCGTACATAGAAATTGCAGGTGGGTGGTGCATGGCTACGTTGCTTAAATCGTGGGACGGATGTGTTCCTGCCGTCTTTGATGAGTCACACGTTGCACAGTTTCTGGAATGCAGTAAGCTTACCACCTGCAACCGTTTTAGCATCAGGTCAAGGACAGAGCACCGATAGGCTCGGTATGTGGGCACGCAAATTGGGTGTTCGA
>JBBPUD010000320.1:0-27917 GCA_038094475.1 Phylloporus aff. rhodophaeus
TCGGGGACATCAACGTCATAATTGAGATATTTTCGATCCAGCTTGGAATCGTTTTGAACTACCGTGCGAAGCACACGTTGAATTTCATCGTCCGATGGATCTACCCGCCATAGCACCTTACGCTTCTTCAGTTCCGCTTTGACTTGCTCATCCATTTTCTTGTGTTGATCGTCGGAGTAATGGTCTCGAATCTCAGCAGTAGGAGTGACATCAGACCTGTTGTCAACATCCATTGGATCACCTGTGAGCGTCGTGTAAGTATGGATTAAGACATGTTACTGGAGAAACCCACTCTGGGAAGCTGTTTCAGCAGGAGGAGACTGAACTGTCGGCGGTACCTTCAAGTCGACGTTTGACATATCTGACTCGGGGATTTCAGCCATGGTGGTCGTTCGAGAATAGGGACTTCCTGGCGGAGATCGAAAATGATTATCACCAGTGGGGATCTCCGGGCGGAGTCTGAAGTGTTGGAGCAGATTGGGTGATGGCCATAACTAGGGAATATCACATGACACCCCTCTCTGCCTGAATTCAGGAACTCGGACGGCCCAAGGGTTCCAACCATCAGCATGCATATGCCACCGTACTGCAAGCAGAGCAATGTGCTTCTCAACCCCTTGCCGATCTCACAGTCATCCAAGGATCAAGAAAAAGGTCCATTGCCACAAGTGAGGCGAGCTCATCTGATTTCCTACCACTATGACCAACCAGTTCAATCGCTCAACCTTTCGGGATAACATACCCATGCATCTACCACTCTCAGATCTACCAAGGTTTTCATAACATTAATCTTTTGGCGATAGCGGAAAGTTATTTGAGTTAAAAGTTTTACACCCAACGTGAAAACCCACGTTAAGATAGTAATGGTACAATTTGCCATATTGCCAATTGGTACACTCACCAGAGCATAGGGAGTTGACGCTGCAACATCAGTCGACCGCACTGAAAAGGTAAACATGCTCACGGAGACTCTGCCGCTTCCTCCTCCTCAATATCCACCAGCTCTCTCCCTTCTCTCCCTTCGCACAACCAACAGCCTTCACAACACTCACAACCTCCACTCTCAAGGGAATGGCTCGGGTAAGCGCCACTCGTGCGGGTCCCGGGTGCAGGTGTCGCTCAGGTGCGGGTGCGGGCACCTGTATTAGACACCCGCACCCTTCAACAGGTATGATAGCTAAATCCCACTGCCATTACACCACACGATAACGCCAAGGGCGTAGGAAGTGCAACTGCGCAACCACCCAAATGACGATAACGCAGGCGAGGGAGCTGCAACGATTGGCCCGCCACCACACCACGACGACGCCAGGTGTGCGAGAAGCGCAATGGCGCACCCACCCCTACGCAACGACGACATGGGTGAAGAGGCACCACCACTGCACCATGACGACACTGAGGGTGCAGGAGGCGCAACGGCACTCCCTCCACCCACACAACGACGTGGGCTAGGGAGCAGGAGCGGCAGACTCGGCATTAATGATGACGACGCGAGCGAGGAAGCAGGAACGGCACCCGTCGCCACTGCATGACGAAACCGATGGCACGGGAAGCACGACTACACACCCATTACTCATACGACGACAACGCAGGCGAGGGAGCGGCAATGGCGTACCCATTACCACCGCACCACGATGGCAACGAGGGTGCAAGAGGTGCCCACCCCACACGCTGACGACATAGGCGAGGAAGCCGCAACGGCGCAGCACGCCTACCACCGGACTACGACGACAGCAAGGCGCAGGAAATGCAATAGCGCACCAACGCAACGGCGGGTGCACTAGCAAACCAACCACCGCACGACGATGGCGGCAGCAGGCCCAGTGCAACGGCGTGCCAACTACCACGACGAGGAGTGCGGGAACAGCGCAACGGCACACCGACCATCACACCACGACCGGTGTACTGTCGCACCAACCACCGCACAACAACGAGGGCCGGGCTGGCGCAACGGCATGCTGGCCATCACGATGACGAGGGTAGGGGAGCAACGGCATGCCGACCACTACACCATGACGACAACGAGGGCAGGGGCAGCGCAACGATGTGCCGATGACTGCACGACGACGACAGGCGTACTGGCGCGCCAACTGCCTCACGAAGAGCGGGATGATGACAAGAGCGGGTGTGGCGGAATGACGCGCCTCCTGCCACTGCACCAGGACGAAGACAACATCAGTGACAGGCAACCCTGGGGTATATCCCCCTGGTGCGGGTGCGGGTATATCCGCAAGTGGGTGTGGGTACTTGCAGTTGCCTAATGCTAGTCGTGGAAACATTACAAACGTCTGTTGTCTTCTTTTCGTTTCGAAACTCTGCGCAGCCTAACCGTAAATTACTTCACTCAGAATTCGTAACGGTCGCCAAACATGATGATAGATAGATTTGTTCCCGTTCCCCTACCCTTTTAAAAAACTATTCGAAAAATATAATGCTCCCTACTTCTTTGTACCTTGCCTACCTTCCAATTTCATGTCTCACCTAAGAGTCGTTCCAATTCCATGTAGCAGTACCTGCCTGTAGGGCTTTGCTATTACTCACGACCATGTATCCTGCAAAAGTAAGGTACAGTAATTACCGTCATCGGTTATCCGCATGTTCGTGAATGAGAAATGTGTTTGGCAGGTTACTCCACCATCTCCTTTGACCACCATGTCGACCACTCTAGGACCAGCTGAGCTGCGTTCGATTCTCGCGTTCACTGTAAACCTCGCACGCACAGCGGGTACGCTCATACTGGAAGGATCTCAGGCGATCCAGTCAAGCTCGGATATCAACGAAAAAAAGAATGCGGTCGATCTGGTGACTGAGTACGATGTTGCTGTCGAGAATCTGGTCTTGAGCGAGATCAAGAAAGTATATCCCGCCTTCAAGTTGTGCGTACTGTTTCCAGTGATCACAGCGGTCCAGCTGATACACGCGATCACGCTAGCATCGGTGAAGAATCCTATTCTGCTGGAACATGTCCTGAACTGACTGATGAGCCGACGTTTTGTGTGGATCCCATCGGTGTGTATATGCTATCTCCCACTCTGAAATCTAAATGCATGGGTCAACGAGATGGAACCACGAATTTCGTGCATGGGTTTCCATTCTGTTGCATCTCCCTGGGTCTGATCTACGAGAAACGGCCTGTGCTCGGTGTGGTGTACAATCCGTTTATCGAGTATCTGGTCAGGTTCCTCTCTACCATTACGAACAGGACTTGACGCCTTTCATAGTACACGGGGATCGAAGGACAGGGATCGTACCTCACCCGTGGAAACGGTCAGCCCCAAAAACTGCCACTCGCATTACCCAAGCCTCTGCCATCGCTCAACAGGGCTCAGATCGGTATGGCTATGATCCTGATCGCAGATTTTGACTGATGTGATTCAGCTATCGAGTGGGGCTCTGACCGAGGCAATCCCACAATCACGGACAAGGCAGACTCGTACCTCAAACTCGCAGGGGATAGTTCTGTTCCTGGGGGGAGGATGGCACAGTCGCTGCGTTCGTTGGGAAGTGCGGCGCTCAACTTTTCGTTTGTCGCGCAGGGTGCACTGGACCTGTACTGGTAAGGCCTGACCATCTGTCCTTGGCGAGACACTAATGCGCGGGATCAGGGAGATTGGATGCTGGTAAGCCTGCCTTTAGTTTGATTCCGGTGTCGCTGATGGATTGTGCCACCAGGCCGTGGGATGTCTGCGTGAGTTTCTGCGAATTTGTGCTGTAAACCCGCTGACTGGCGTAGGCTGGGATTGTGATTGCGCAAGAGGCGGGTGCTGTGGTGACTGGCTCGCATGATGTGCTGAGGGGTGCGGTTGAGCCATTCAAGGTGACGCCCGACGTCCTGACCGGGCGCAAGTACCTCGTCATCCGGGACATTGCAGGCGTCGGCGACGAGAGCAACAGAGAGGCGCAGCTCCGCATTGCGCGCGAGTTTTATGCGACCGTGAACGACACCGAGCCCAAGTAGTAGTCGATGCGTAGTAGTAGTACTAGCGGATCGACCCGGGCCGTTTTGCGGGGCCCAAAAAAGAGGCTGGCATTGGCGTGTGAGCGCGCCCTGTCTTTTTCGCATCCCAAATGGTCCACCGCAGACAACAAGACGGCGGCTCGTCCACGTCGGCGCCCGCCTCGTCCGCCTCCAACGCCGCCTCATCCGCCTCAGCGGGCACCGTCACTGGCACCGTCACTGGCACTGGCACTGGCACTGGGACCGCCGCTGCCTCGACTGGCACTCACTTTGGCATCACTGGTGGACCAGGCTACAACCCAAACGCAACCGTCGTATCGACCATCCCCGCCAATGGTAACCCCGGCGAGATCGTCTTCACGCTACCCCCACCTGGTTCTACCTCTTTTTACAAGGTCGCACCAGGCGAATATGTCACCTTTGGCTGGAACTTTAGCTACCTTGCCTACACGCCCAGTTCCCTCACAGTCTCCGCCGCCTGTGAAAATGGAAATACATACCCCGTAGGACCCTCGAATGGCGTGATACCAGGTAGCGCTCAAAACCTCACCTGGTATCCATACGGTTACCAGACTGCAAACCCCGGCTTGCCCCTCGCGCAAGCAAAATATACCCTCCAGATATGGGGTGGCACAGGTGGCATCAGCCAAATTCCGACCCCGGGTTTCCTTGCACCAAACGACAACCTCCAGTTTGCCTTGTACTTCCCACAGCCATACACACCACTCGCAAGCGGTACGTTCTCTTCATTCTGTCCCCCTTTCACTCCATTCATCCCTTGTCTTTCTAGGTTGGCAATGTTCTGGTTGCAACGGCGCACTGGAACAGCTCAAGACCCATCCTGCTTCCATAGCCCTCTTGACCACCCTTCTCGTCGTTTTCCTCTCCGGGTTCACCACCCTGCGCAGAGTCTGGGACTAGCCTCTGTCAGACACTTCTTTTCAGACACTTGATCTTGGGTATCATTGACATTTTCAACGGACTTGCATCTGGACACAATACATGCGTACCAAGGTAGATTACGTTCCTCGCTCTCATGCCGCATTCTTATCTATATGTTGCCTGTAACGCCATACCCTTTGGTGGTATAATCTTGCCCCTGCTCCCATCGTACCTCACCTCGACAGACCTTTTTCACTTGTTACATACCACATTGTGTTACGACAACGGTCAGCTGTCTGCCTGACTGATTGGCCATAGTACATGCGCTCGATGGAAGCAGTCATTTACGGTTGGTAGACACGATCTTTTTTCTTCTTCCATTCCTTTATCGCCTAGTTTATTCTTGCACATTGCCAGCAAATTGTGATATACAGTGCATCTTTTTTTCCCGTCTGCAGTCAGTTGAGTCGGTGTCATTATATTTCGGCCCCATGTTTGATTTCAAGCTCAATCCCCAGGTCCTCAACATCTCCACATGTTTCTGAAACACTTTACTGGTCATCTGATGATGGCCAAGATACCAAGTCCAGGAGCTATATATTCTAGAGGAAGCAGGATGTTTCTCCCTCATCAATCCTTCCTTGAATACTGACCGTGCTATGGCGGGGGACGTTCCGACAAGCAAAAGGGCTGTATTGCTAGCCATCTTTATCGCGTTTGGTGGGTCGGCAAGTACTTGACACTAAACTCACACTGACGTGCCCACAGGAGGTGAGCTTTCCGCACACCGAGTATGTGATGATAGCCAAACCTCTTGACCAGGGTTTCTGTTTGGATATGATATGGGTGTCATCTCCGTATGTCGTTTGTATCGTGTGCTTCCTCCGTCTTGATATTGCTTTCCAGGGTTGTCTTATAATGCCAGATTTCATACGTCGATTTGGCGAGGTGGATTCTACTGGCCACTCGTATCTTTCTAGCTCGAGGCAATCAATCATTGTCTCATTGCTTTCCGCAGGGTAAGTCTAGGTTCTTGGCTTTAAAAACAGGCTCTGACAGACTCTGCAGAACATTCTGGTGAGTTCACAGGTATTTCTTGCCAAGAGATGGCCTTACACGCGAACAGCGGCGCCATTGGACAAGCCTTTACAGCTGATCGACTCGGCCGTCGGGGTTCCATTCTCTTCTGGTCTGCCGTCTTCACCATCGGTGTTGCCATTCAAACAGGAACGACATATTCACTAGTGCAGCTTGTGATTGGGCGTTACATTGCTGGTCTAGGCGTCGGCTCTCTTTCGGGTACAAACGTTTACCTGCGCATCCATCACAAGCTGACACCTTGGCAGCCATCGTCCCGCTCTACAACGGAGAGACCGCGCCGAAGGCGATTCGTGGAACGATTCTGGTGATTTACCAAGTGCAAATCATTGCTGGGTATGCATCATGATTCTCATTCTAATCAGCGATCCCAACGAGGCTTTCTAGGATTTTCTTGAGCTACCTGTTCGAACTCGGTACTCACACCCTCGACAATTCTGGTTCATGGCGCATTCCGATTGGTCTGCAGATGATCTGGGGATTGTTCCTACTCTCTGGCATGTTTTTCCTGCCAGAGTCACCGTGAGTCGGGTAACGCGTCGGAGATCCATCTCGATAACCTGGTTCCGCAGTCGTCACTTGTTGGGAACTGGCAGAGGTGACCAGGCAAGACGCGTCATCGCTGAGTTGAACAGTGTGTCTGAAGATGACGCCCTGGTCATCGAGGTCGTTGAAGAGCTCGACTTCGCGATCAAGGCTGAAAACGAGGGCGGAAAGGCGACCTGGTCTGAATGTTTTTCTTCGCGGAATGCCATGTGGCTTCGTACTATCAACGGGATGATGCTGCAATTTATACAACAACTTAATGGACAAAACTTTTATTGTGCGTTGTCTCTACTTGCGTTGCCAGTCTTCATGCCGACCTTTTTATCTCTGTTTCGTAGATTATTATGGAGACACATTCTTTGAAAATGCTGGAGCTGGGTAAGTTGACATGGCAGTATGACTTGGGCAGGTCTCACGAGCTTCCTAGACTTTCGCCTTATATTATTCAGACAATCCTGGGGGCCGTTTCAGTGGTAGGGACGCTCCCAGCATTGTACTTTATTGAAGCTTGGGGTCGACGCAAGGTTTGCCTTTCAACCAGTCCGCCACACCAAGCTGCATCTAACACCTGTACAGTCGCTACTCCTCGGGGCATGTGGACAGGCCATCTGTGCATTCACCGTGCGCTCCCTCTCTCATCTAGTCGCGGTTTTACTCTTACGCATGACAACAGGTCGCGCTCGTTGGTCACTTCTGTCTCGCAGCTCCTGGGACCGCTGTCTCAGCCTTGACGGCACGTAACAGGGCAGGTGGTGGCGTCGTCATCGCCTTTGCGATCCTTCAGGTCTTCATCTTTGGGACGACGTGGGGCCCGACGCCTTGGGTATACCTCGGCGAGTCTTTCCCCCTCCGCGTCCGACCCAAATCGATCGCACTCGGCAGTGCTACTAGTCAGTGGCGCCCACTGTTTCTTTGCAGAACATGCACTGATTCGGGCTAGACTGGTTCTGGAACTTTATGCTCTCCTTTTTCTCACCACGCATCGTCGACCGGTCCGTCCTCCCACAGTCCATCATGCACGAATGACCCATGGACTTTATTTTTTTCCTGACAGGATCGGTCCCCTGATTATGCTCGTCTTCTTTGGCATGCTCGTCGTCGGTCTCGTGTACGTCTACTTTCTCATCCCTGAGACCAAGGGGATCACGCTCGAAGAGGTACGGCACTTCTCCCCCATTTAGATTACGTCTTACACGCTTGCACAGGTCGACGAGCTGTACCGGTCTGGCACCCCCGCTTGGCGCTCGGCGGGATGGACGCCGAGCGAGAAGCACTATCGCAGCGGCGGACGCGACGGACACGAGAAGCGCGTCTCGGTATCCGAGGACGTGGCCTGAAAAAGAGCTTGGCTTGAGGATAATAGTTGTCTGTTGGCGTTACTTTTTTTTTTTTTTTTCTTTCTTACACTATCCATCGCTGTTCACGCGCTTCGGTGCCAGTGCGGGTTCATCAGGGACCGGGGGAAAGCCGCCGTGGGCAGTGCGTCAGCAAGGACACGGCTAGGGACAAGTGTAAGAGCCAAAGCACGTAACGACTCCACTCGTGTGGGTCTCAGAGGTATGCAACACGAACGTGTGATGGGACCGCCGCACCCACGCACACCCTACGGCGGCGTCTCACCCAGCCAGCCTTCCCAGCCGCTGATCGTATCCACCAACGAGTCTGCACCCGCGTCGGGACCGTGTGCTGCATCCACGCTAAACACCCCCTCGGCGACCGCCCGCCGTAAATACGGGATGAGCACGCGCACGTACGCTGCTCCGGCAGTCCGTACAATCTCCCCCTCCGCCCCGCTCCATGTACGCGCGTACGCCAGCAAGGTCTCCCCGTTGCGCGCGAGGCCCGTCTCGAGCGCATCAAGCACGCCCGCCTGCGCACCTACCGGGACGAGTGCACGGAGCCGGTTCAGCGCGCGCAGGTAAGCATTGAGCATCACAGCAAGCGGGGTAAACGCCGTCAACACCTGCGGTAGCGTGTGTGTCGTGCTCGTCGACGGAATACACAGCCCCGAGAGCGCAGGCAGGGCGTCCAACGATGCAGAGACGAGCCACTTGGACGGAGGCGTGGGTTTCGACGCAGATGCGTGCTTGGCGAGCGCGCTCGACCACTCGCGTTCAGCTCCTATTCTCACGTCGCGCGCGAAACCGTCAACGACGGCGCGTGTGATGAGAGGAGATAGGAGCGCACGAAAGTCCTGTACGAACAAGGTGACGGGCATGCTGAGATGTCATGCATACCACGCACCATTCCGATACGCGTCATCGCCGAGCTGCAGTATGCGAGTTGAGTTGCGAGCGGGGCAAGGTGCGGATAAGCCCGTCCCAGGTAGGTCTTGACCGTTGGAAGCAGCAAACCGAGCAGCGTCGACGGAAGTGTGAGTTTGATCGCTGCATCAGGGAGCGGCACCGCAGCTGGCAAGTGAGACGATGGAGCGCCGTGCGGCAACGTCCGTTCAAGAAACAGGGTTGCGTACTGCGTAACGAGATCATAGGCACCCTCACGCCAAACGTCAATGTACTTCTTCAGGAACCTCGCCACGTCCTCCGCCCGCCGGTCCATCTCTCTTTCGCGATCCGCCGTGTTGGTCCCCGTGACGTCCCCGTCATCGCTGGACGCGGTGACCGATACGCCGGCATCCCGTTCGACGGTCTGGAGTGCATTTTGGAGACAGTTCATGCGCGCGCTCACGAACGCGAGTGCGAGCTCACTTTCGGGCAAGACCTGCATCTTGCGCAAGAACTGAACGGCTTTCCAGAACGCGGGCAGTTTCCGACCGGGCTCGTGCAGTGTAGCAAGGAGAAGCAGCCGCATCGCGTGCAGCGAGGACGCAATCTCCGCCTGCAACGCGCTTACGAGTGGAAGCGGGGGCACACTCTCGTCAGACCTGGGTGGTTCGCCGCCCTGTGATCGGATGGTAGATAGCGCAGAGAGTGCCGTGGTGGCGTGTCCGGCCAAGGCAAGGGCCTCGGCATAAAGCCCATTGCGAACACAGGTGTCCATCAGGACGGGGACGTCGAGCAGATCACGAAGTTTGTCGTATTGTTCAAGAACGACGCGTGTGCGTTGCCGTTCTTCGATCACGGTAGGACCGCTCTTCTCGCGGAACGTGCGTGCCACATCGTCGAGCGCAGGGAGAGCCGTGTCGAGGAGGGTGCTGAGTGAGGCGTCGAGTGACGAAAGAGAATTCAAAAGCGCGGAGGATGTCTGGTGCAAGGAGAGGAGGGTTGGATACGACGTATGAGCGAGGGCATTGAGCGATGCGGTCAACGTATGGGATTGGGTCGAGAGCGTCGTCGGCGTCGCCAACAAGTCAGCTAACGAGAGAGAAGGTAGTCCACCGATATACGACGCATTTTCAGGTTGTTCTGTGAGAATGGTGGAGGACGAGAAAAGGTCGAGCAGACCGGTCGGCTCGCCTTGTGTCGTCATGGAATTAGTAGTGAACAGGCGCACAGTGCCGGTTACTACCAAGACGTAGAAATAAGTGGATAATGATACAACATCAAGTCCAAGTAGTGCACAGATTGATAGAGCAGATGTTGAAACGTCCGAATGGTAAAATAAAATCGTATGTTAATGCTACAGCACTAGGATTAAAAACAAAGAGTGCGTCGTATAGAGTCTTGAGTTGTTTAACACAGTACGTTAGTGCGCTGGGAAGAGACATCGTTATATCTCCAACGGCCTGAAAAAAAAAAAAAAAAAAAAACATATACTCACCAGTATGGCGCGGTGAATGCGGACATCATTCGTAATACGGAGTTCTACACCGCGAAAGGCACACGCCATCTTCAATGCCGAGAGCTGTCGATGACTTTTACCCTCATCCCACAAATTGACCGTAATGCTTTCCAGCGCATCACGGGTCTTGACAGCTTCTATAAGAGTCTGCAACGGCGTGTCCTGGTCCATACCAAAAGCGAGGTGCTCGATTCCCTTTGGAAGTTGTCGGAAGACGGCGGGTATCGCAAACGTAGATGGGCGCTCCGTCCGCAGCTGGCGAAGAGAACGGCATCGGAGGATGGTCGTGGCGTGTTCAGATGTTGTACAGGAAGGGATACCGAGTTCTTGCAAGCCCGCCGCGTGATTCCTAGTGAGGTAATCCAGCAAGTCCAAGCTCGGCTCGCGGTCGAGCTCAATTGCACGCAAGCTATTCGCCTGCGAGGATGTGTGAAGTAGCCACTCGAGAAAGTCGATTGAAGGTTCGATCTGACAGTTCATCCTCAGCCTGGTCAGCGCACACGCGAACGGCGGATGAGTCGAACTCGGTGAGAAGTGGGGAGTCTTTCCAGTGATCGAAAGCGAATTGAGTGAAGGCCAAATGTCAAGAAGTTGGACTATGGATTGGTCATTGTCTGACCAGTTGCTAAAATGCAATGAAGTAATTCGCGGACCGGCGCGGAGTAGTTCCAGAGTATCGGGTTCAAAGGAAGGTGCCGGCCGACGCATGCGCTCAAGGGCAGGACTACCGACAACATCATTCCCCGGCTCTGCGCAACCATAGAGGGCGATGTTGAGTTCACGGAGATTAGGGCAAAGGGTGACAGCGCGGCCGAAACAGGTCTGTTTAAGCGGGCCAGGCTGGTTGCTGTCCAGAACGACATGCATCTGAACCACCGAGTCGCTAAGAGTTCTACCGCGTTCCGTAGAACGATCGACAGCGAAGATGAATGAATTGTACGCAGCCTGTGAGCAAAGACGAATCCTCCGAAAAAGTAGTTTCTGTACGGGGAGTGACCATGACTTGCAGACAAGCGAGCAAGTTCTGAGGAACTCTGCATCTACGGCCCCGCCATCAAAGCAGATTGTTTCAAGGATGTCCAGCACAACCTCAAGCGGAATACCGCGTGACGGGACACGGGGAGTTTGCGAGTTGACAAGGAATTTAGGGGAGGGAGGTACGACGGTCAAGTCAAAAGATATTTGTTGGGGCTCAACCTAGGGAGGCGTTTAACAGCCGCACTCAAAGTAGTGTGGGACGCAGGACTCACTCTTGGAGAAGGCATCCCGGATCGTGAAAGGCTGAATAGACCCATGAGTATCGTAAGGAGGTGTTGATTATAAGGATGTTAGTAAAAAGAAGTGAACCGTAGCAAAAGTATGAACGAACACCGTCGCGGACGCGTTCGAAGTCAGGGGTAATGGTCGTCGATCGGCGGCCCAAGATCACTTTATACGTCGGGGATACCTCGACGGAGCGGAAGCGGCGATTTCGCGTAATCGGTCATCCAGTCCATTTTCTGCAACAGTATGTTATGGAGCACAGCCTATCAGTGGTCCGGAAGTTTAGTTCTCCATGTGCCCGTTGTTTGACCCACGCGGTTCGAGAGAGCTCCCAGGAAATATGAGCGGCCCGCTTGCAACGTTCCTATCTCCAAGAGCGCCAAGTAACCTTGTGACGGAATTCACGCCGAGTCTTGATTGGCCAGGGCATGGCGATCTTGGGCCGACAGCTTGCACACTTCCGCGATGACCGTGGTCGAGTCAGTAGCAACGGGACCTAACATGCGGCGAATTAAAGCACTGCCATCCTTCATATGCGCTCACACGACTTCGATTCATATTTCCTTCGAAGGTACCAGCCCTGGCACTGGCCCATCGATGATTGGCCAAGGGCTCACTAAAAACATAGTGCTTGCTGTGAACACTTGATTCCATAACGGAGAGTAGTCTCACTGTCTCAATCAAACACCGACGCTCCGTGGATATCCCGGGATTTATTGTTGGACTCGACGTCAGTATGTAAAAAATGAGATTGTGAATAAGGACGTGATAAATTTGGTTCTTACGCCACTTACCCCAGGACATGAAACAATGGATACGCAGAGTTTGGTCGTTGGGCACGAGAGTTGCACGTGATAGGCCTGACGCACTGAGAGATCCGGAACACCAAGTTTACGATGCATCACTAGCGGATAGAGTGGTAGCAACCGGCCAAAGTAGAGACAATACAAGTACTTCCCAGCGCCCAAGAGGTGTGAGGATGTAGATAGGTCCATTCCCCGAGTGTAATTCTTTGTAGTGGCAAGGCGGTTCGAAACCTTGCAGGATGGGAGTGAAACCGAATGGCTACAGCTTAAGGCCGATCCAGTCAAGTTGTCGCCGCGGACGAAGCAAGGCGGGGTAGATGTCCCGCTGGAACAGAATTGCCACCGGGTATCTTCCATTCCATTGCGAGATACTAACCTTGAAAGAACAATGGTCCGCCATCGTCGGTACCCTGAACTGGCCCGAATGAGGGAGCGACAATCCACAGAAACGGTGGTGAGGACGAGTCCTTGAATGTCGTGCGCTGCCACCAAAGCAAACAAGATCAAAGTCCCGACGTTCCCCCAACCATCCATGTCCAAGTCAACGCTGTCCTCCGTCGTCTCAACCCTTGTTCGTGCCTCCATGGGAACTTCCTTGCCTACCACTGTCGGAGATGAAGATCTCGATAAACATGTCGCAGACATCATCCTTAGAGAGGCGAAACAAAAGGCGGACAACTACGACAAGCTGGGAATAAAGGCTTACTTGCCACCAGGAGGGTGCGTAGCTCATTCAGACCGTGTTGTATGACAGATCTCATGAAATGGGTGTAGTCCAGACCCAAATGCGCCCCGTCCCAACAAGCGTTTCCTTTCATCCATCATTCGGAGCACTGACGACCACAATAAAACTATACTGCGTGCACAGGCCCTTGCTGCACAGGAGATAAAAAGAGAGCGGGAAGAACAGGAGCGGAGAGAAAGAAAAGCACGTGCGGAAGAGGCTGCTGCTGCAGAACGGTCGAGGCGGCGCAAGAGGCGAGATGATTATGACTCTGATGGGTGGGATACGAGGTGGTCCAGAGACGGTGAGCGGTCACGGCCTCGTTTGAGGGCATGGGATAGCGACTGGAAGAACCTGAAGCGGGATTCGAGCGAGGACGAGCTCGAGCGGGAGAGAGGGCACAAACGGAGCAGACGAGGACATCGCTCACGATCAGACTCACGAGACTGCGAACGAGAACGGGACCGCAAACACAGGAGTGGCCGCAAGCGGACACCATCACAGGAACGAGACCGGGATAAGCAATCTCGCCGCAGTGGACATAGCCGACGGAGACACAGACTTCATGAGAGCAGAGACGACAACGTGAAACATCGACGCCAAAAAGATCACTCGCCAGATCGGAAGCCAAATCAAATCATCGCATCTCACAAACGCAGCCGCTCTCCGTCTCTTTCAGAAGATCATGGTACACCGGGAAAGAAACAAGCCAGGGACTGTCCGCCATGTTTCACACCTTCGCGGTCCTCTCAGACACCGACTGTCGAAAGCGGTAAAGAGGGTACGGACAGCAAGTTTTGTCATGTATCAAAGGGCAAGGAAAGAGACACCGATGATGTCTCGTTTCCCATGAGCCCATTGCGAATACGCTCACCTTCCCCTCCGCCGCCACCACCCCCACGTCGACAACGTGGCCGTCCTGTGTCATCCACGTCTGTTCGCTCTCCTTCGGTCTCGCCACCGCCACTTCCTCCTGCCGCTCTCCCGTCGAAAATGGACAAGTATTTTGAGGACTCGTACGACCCTCGTCTCGATGTTAACTCGCTCTCTGTCCCTACTGTACCCAAAACAGGACTTATCAACGATTCGGAATACGAAGCCTGGGACGCTATGCTGGAACTGCTACGTCAGCGTCGAGAGGACAAAGAAGAAAAGAAGAGGTTAGAGAAGCTGGGCTTCAACATGAGTGACAAGAAGATCCCGACTCCAAAACTCAAGAAGTACAGTGAAGGCGGTGATAGCATTATGGAAATCGAATACAAGAAGAAGGGGAGTGTTAGGGAGTGGGATTTGGGTAAGGAGGGGTTTTAAACGCGTCTTCCCTGGTTTCTTTTACATCCGCAGCAGTCACATCTATATACCCTTGAATCACTGGACCATCCTACCTTCTGCAAATAGCACATTTCAATATTATTCGCTCGGTCACACAAATCTCCACACGACAATCATTCCGAAAGCGTCTTACCCTGGCACAAGGCTACCACGTGTTGAAAATGGGGACATTCCTACGTACGCCACTCTTACTACCCGACGTGAGCCTCCTCCCTCTCAGCAGATATCCCTGAGAGTTTCTGGCCGGACCAAATGCGCAAAGGACTGCCTTTTAGCTGAGGCACAAGATTGCGGCAATTCAACAAGTCTCCACTGCTCAGGGGTAAGCTAGTAAGACAGCTGTGGGAATCCTACCCACGCCCTGAGGCCGTAAGTACTGCCTTTCATTTACTTCCAACAAGCCAGCGGGGCCGGTGGGGGTGTACATTGACATCCTTCCTTTGCTCAGGGTACCTGACTGGCAAGTTTTTTTCATACCATTTCCCGTGTCGACGGGGTGATGTGATCAAATAGTCTTGCTGTGGGAGGGCCGCTTAGCTGAATGAAGATCATCAGCTTGGCAATGTAAATTGACGAATGTGCCAAGCGTAAGCCAATCACCGTTTCGGAAGGAGACGCTCCAGCCACGATGTCTAGTGAGTTAAAAGACTCGTTATCGCTCCACCTTTTCGTCTCCGCTTACTCTTTGGCTGTCTTCCTATTGGTGATCTCGAATGGTCGACAGCATTGAGCTGGTTATTGGGCGAAATTCGGCCTCCCAAACTCTAAACAACGAACCTGACGAGGTAGCGGTCCTCAACGAGCATCGTCGCAGGTCTTTGGAACGGATTGACAACGCGCGCTTCTCGTACGCCGACATTTTGTATCTGTTACAATTTCTTCATCTCATCCATACTCTCTCTAGCTGGAACCATGCGAAAGTATGTTTCGTTACGGGTGTCGGTTTCTTCACGGATGCGCAAGTCCACTCATTCATTCTCATGACCTGTATTGACCCCGCTGCAGCTATGATATGTTCGCCATCAACATCATGGCCTCGATGTTGGGCTACGTCTACGGTGATCAAAATGGTAGGTTAACCCCTCCCTTTGTCTTTTCCGCACTTACACATCATCCTGTGCAGGTGATCTCAGCCCTTGGCAGTTAACAGGACTCAAAGTCGCAGCTCCCATTGGTAATTTCTTTGGTCAGATATTATTTGGCTGGTTCGCAGACATCCTTGGCCGTAGGCGGATGTGTGAGTTGTGAATCGATCCCTTATTTGTCTCCTAACCTAACTACCCGACTAAAGATGGCGCTGAGCTCGTTTTCATGGTTTCTGCCACCTTTGGCCAAGCCCTTACCGGCCCCGCCGGCGCTGTTGATACCATCGGGACTCTCATCGTCTGGCGTTTCATTGTAAGCACTTCGGAACTCCTTGAGAAGACGTGTACGATGTCATGGGCATGTTAGATGGGAATTGGCTGTGGAGGTGACTACCCTACGAGTGCCATCATTATGTCTGAGTTTGCTCCAATTCGGACCCGTGGCCGTCTTATGACCGCCGTCTACGCTGCTCAAGGTTGGGGTCAACTCGGTGCGCTTATAGACCATTTTCATTTGTCGATTTTAACGAGTCGACTGTTAGTTGCTAGTCTTGTTGGGATTGTTGTTGTCGCTGCTTATGGAAACGAGATTCGCAACTCTAATTATCCCAGCACTGATCCTGTTGACTATACCTGGCGTCTCCTCATCGGCTTTGGGTGCATTCCTGGAGTAATCGCGTATTATTGCCGCCTTACCATTCCGGAGACACCTCGTTTCACCATGGATATTGTGCGCAATGTTACTCGAGCAACACGTGATATCAACAAGATCGTGTCAGCCAGGCAATATGCCGCACACAATCGCTTGGAGGAGGAGCAAATTGTCATGGCCCCTCGAGCATCGTTTCTGGACTTTGTCAGGCATTTCTCCAACTGGGAAAACCTAAAAGTCCTCATTAGCACTGCTTGGTCCTGGTTCGCACACAGCGTGAGTACGAATTCAATCCATGATTGCATACATGTATTGATGCGCATCCAGATTCCTTTTTCCACTCTTACCCTTAATAGTTCCGCCATCTTGATGTATAGCGGTTTGGGTAAAATTTACGGAAATAGCCCGAATGACGTTTATGATAGTCTCATCAGAATTTGTGGCGGCAGTCTGTTATTGACCATAGGAGGATACATCCCTGGATTCTGGGTAACCTTTTTCTTGATCGATTCATGGGGCCGCAAGCCGATTCAACTGATGGGTTTTATTGTTCTGACCATCCTCTTTCTCATCATGGGTATGTTTTATGTTGTGCGTGTCCGTTGATGTGCTTATTTCTTGCACTATAGCCTTCGCCTATACCCACCTCAATTCCACAGTTCAAGGCCAACATGGATTTATTTTTTTGTATTGTCTCACCAGCTTCTTTCAAACCTTTGGCCCAAGTACGACCACCTTCGTCATTCCGGGAGAACTCTTCCCCACTCGTTATCGCGCTACTGCGTACGGCATTTCTGCGGCGTTGGGTAGGATTGGCGTGATTGTTGCACAGCTCGCTCTTGGCCACCAATTGCTGAACAGTGTCAAAGCCGTGCAGACCGTGTGAGTACCTGACAATGTCTCTATAGTTTTGTATGATCAATCTCTGAAACATCTCCGTATTCGATTTGCAGCTTTCATGTTCTCTCCTTTGTTACGTTCACGGGCGTCTTCTCAACACTGTTCGTCCCAGAGACAAAGCAAAGATCCCTCGAGAAGCTCTCCACGGAAGTTCAAGATTCGTATATCACTGCCGTGATTAAAAGAGGGGTCCCGCTACCTGTTTAACAAAGAAAATGTCTGGGATATTTATACTATGGCTTCATTATACCCCAGGGTGTGTGGCGCCTGTGCATTTTACAAATAATTATTTTACGTCGGGGAGGAGATTAAGCGTAGTGCACAGGCATGTTAATTTCGCTTCATATGTGCGAGCCAGTCTATACCTTGATATACCCCAACTGATCGAAGGTCGTTCCCTGCAGGGGTATCATAGTCTTCGTGTCTATTCCTTCGGTTGTGCGACCCGCACAACAAATCGTCTGGGAGCGTGCTTGGGCGACTGCACGCCGTTTTTTCGTGTGTTACCCTTCACTCTTTGTCAGATGCTAATGCCCTGTTGATCGTTCCGAACGTTGATATCTCCCTAGCATATTGCATCAACTGCATCTGCTGTGATAACGTTACTTATGTACGCTACTCAATTATGCTGGTCCCTTCATCAGGGTCGTCTCTAATCGCCGCTCAAGCGCTCATGCTTGACTTTATCTCATGGGACCTGAGTCGGGGACTACCAGTTGGACACTCCAGCCGGTGTGTATAGGTAAATTAGTACCCACGAGGCAATTCCCCTGGCCTAAATTATACCCTGAATCCGCTTCTTGCACCAGTGTTGATCCCGTCGTGGGTGTTGGACCCGGCGGGCTGGCGTACAACCCTGCAATAGTTCCAGTCGTCACACGGCCATCGGCCATTGCTTCCAGGACCGCGACACCCGTGAAGCTCAAAAAGTACTAGTCAGCATAGCCCGAGGAAAGGTAATCAATGCAAATTTCTAGAGTGCAGAATGATCTTCCCAAGCATTGATAGATATCATGTTTGATAATGTGGTATGGTGGATACGTCGCAACTAGTCTAGAATCAGTAGATGTTGGTAGAGGACAATAAAGTATGTGCTTATCACTGCAAACATTGATGGGAAGAGTCACATAGACCAACTTTGCTTGTTCGTCTACCATTCTTGACTTGCCTGTCCCAGAGCCTTGTGCTCTCTACAGAATGGGGTGTACTTTACTAAGCTCTGAAAAAAATGCGATACACACACGCAATGGTTAAAGGTGACCTACGTTCATAGCAAAACCCCACGTCCTGCATGGTTGCAGAAGCGGTGCAGAGCTGAGTCAGCAGGAGCAGAAGTCGACGTAGCGGGTGGAAGTCGTCATTGTCATGTGTTCTAGAGAAGTGTCATAGCAGCTTGGCCTCTCCATCATGCAGATCTTCATGAGGCAAAGAGTCCCCAGTGGCAATTAAAATTGAAGGAAAACGGTCTTAGGCCGCAAACGCGCATATCCTGACCCGAGATGCTGCCATCATACTCCTTTTCGAAATCCGATATCGCATCCCAAATTCATTTATCACGGGGCTCTCCGAGCTGTCGGTGCATCGACCCTAGTGGTGGCCTCAAATTCCACAGGTGTACCAGATGGGGTCGGCTTGAGCAGTCGGACATAGTAGAAGTTGTCTCGTTTTCCCTACTTGCTCGTGCGAGAAATCATCATCCATTCTTCACGACAACAGTACCTTGGAATATAATACAAACGAGGTTCTCTCTTGGAATTGAATGGGTCACTGTCCCACAAGCTGGCGTACGACCAGAATCTCTTCCGCGGACAGCTGGTCGATATTCGAAGCAAAATCGTTGACATTTCGTGCAGCGCAATCCTTGAAGAACGTGATGATATGCTCCTACATGTCGTCAGCCTATGAATATTGACTGAGATGATTAGGACACTGACTTTCATGTCAATCTGAGAGATAGGATCGTTCTTGAGGTCTTCATCGTCATTGTCGTCAAAGATGTCATCGTTGTCGAGATTAACACCCCGCGGGCCGAGCATCTCGGAGAGGAGGGCAAATTCATCTGCTTTGAAGCCTTGGTGTTGCTGCTCTTCCTCTGTCCATTCTTCGTCCTCATCGTCGGTGTCTACGAGTTCTTCTCCGCCAGGGAAAGCGACCGATTCGGATTTTGAACGGAGATCATGTACCAACAATTTGAGTACTTTCACAGGGAACGTCACGGATGTGAACTCATGAGGGGCTAGCGCGACAAAACGACGGGTAAGAACCGCATTGTCACCAATGTGTCTCAAAAGACGCAAGGGAGTGAAAAAAGCAGTACGCACTCGTCTTTGTCCGCGATCTCGTCATAATGACTGCGACAGCAATCACAATGATTAACCATCAACATCTCACCAATGATCTAACACCAGAGCAAGGAATGCACTCACCATTCTTTGTTTCAGGCTTAATAATGATATCCCCTTTGACCAACAAATTCTGCAAACTGGGGCGGCCCGACACGTAAAGCTGAGACAGTGTGAGGGTGCTGATCTTTGTTGGCCAATAACCTTGGAACGTCTCGGCGTTCTCACACCACGTTTGAATTAGGATATCGAGGGCCGTTCGGCCTTGAGCAGTCGTCGTTTCGAGCATACCCAGAACTGTATCCGCCTGGTTGTGTACCAAGAAAACAAATGGAATTATGAGACTCTGCAAGAAGGTGGCTGTCTTGGCTGTGATCATTCGCTTCACCATCGCATGAAGGAGTTCGGGGAGCACAGGGAGCACAGATTCCCCCACTCGACGTAGGACGTGGATGATGAGGTCACCGATAACTAGGCCGCCTGATTCATCCTCATTTCGTAGGAGCTTAGCGATCAGCTTCAGCACGTGGGCAAGGCCGGACTGTCCAGATGCATCATGCCACGATAAGATTTGTGCACAATCTTTCCGGACGATCAGGGTAAGACAGACAACACCATTCTGTGGCGGAAGATAAGTCGTTGTTCAGTTGGATGGCGAATCACGCACCTGCAACACATCTCTGTCTTCTGCACTGCTGAGACAATTGAAGAGATTTGGTGCAAGAAGAGCAAAGAAGCCATCTCCGAGACCACTTTCTGGGGCGCCTCGGATAAGACTCGAAACAAGATCAATTGCTGACCCCGCCACCCAAGTCTCTTCGTGCTTTGCCATGGAAATCGAGTTGCAAAGGGTTGGCAAGGCCTGTTTCACGACGGTCTCGTACACGCCTGGAGCAGACGACTTCGCGAGTGAGGCAAGGATATCAGTGAAAATAGAGAGGAAGATGGGATCTAGCGATCATATTGTCATTATATGCAACTTCTTTTCTGTACATCTGAACGAACCTTTGTTATTCTTTGTCCATACCTCCAAGGTCGCGAGCACAAGGGAGTTTGCCAAGTCCGTCTTAAGCCACGACCCCTTGTCAACTTCAAGTACAACCGACATTGTACTTAGAACCAGGGAAAGAGTATCTTCCGTTGTCAACAACAGGAAAGGTCCAAGGTCCTGGGCGATCTGGGCCACATATGGCTTCAAAGCAGAGTCCTCAGCCCCCTGACAGAAACTAGAAATTTTCAAATAAGCCTGATGAATGAAGACAAGATTTAATTTACTTGTGTATCGCTTTCACAGCAGAAACTTTGACGGGAATACTCGAAGAACTAGACCGAATGACAAGTATTGCTGTCTCAAGGTATTGTCCAGCCACCTGCAGGGGCAGCAGCTTCGCGAACTGACTAGCAAAAACAAATCCTCTCCCTTGCAGGAACGGGAAGTCTGATAGACAACATGAGTCAATTGCAGAACTAACGCGGGCAACCACTAACCTGTTTGACTAAGAAGGGATGGTATGACATTGGCGAGCAGCTGTTCGATATCAAGTGGTCTTTGACGCTCAGACTCTTGTTCCTCTTCAATGCATTCGAGGACGTCCTCTGCTTGGGAACCAATGGCTGCTAGGCCAGCTTCCAGAGGCTTCCACCTAACCTCATGAATGAGTCTATTGTTCGAAGGCCAATAGGATGGACTGGCCAGGAAGGCAACCCGGAATCTCGAGCAACTTGACTTGAGCTTATTATTTGTTGCAGACTGTCCTGGAAAGTGCTGCAGACCTTCGCTGGGGATCGGCTCAAGATAGTCTGCGCACTGAGTATCACATCAGGCTGGTAAAGACAGAGTATGGTCTCGCACGTTCAACAAGGCAAAGCCTGCGACCCGAACACCATAAGTTTCTGTTTCATCCTCGTCCTGGGCAACGAAAGCGTTTGCGTTCGTGGCCCATGTCTCTTCCTGCGCGAGTCCCGTCAACATTGGTCCCCATGCGGAGACTGTTTGAAAAAAGTACGCACGTCCTCTGCGGTCATTTGAGCGAATCGAAAAATTATACCAATCAATTTAGTGAGATTCTGGGATTGGTTTGAGGATTCAAGCCACTGTTTTGCCCGTCCTCCGCGCACGATATTGGAGACGAGATCAAACAAAGGACAGATAAGATGAGGAAGTTCAACAGCCTCGTCTTCAGTTGGCCCAGGTACCGCTTCAGTCCCGCTGATGTAGTAAAGCTCATAGGCAACGAATATGTCTCGGAGGTGGAGGAGCGAAAAGTCTAGGAATGGTTCAACATAGGCCCTTAATCCGCGAGGAAATGCGGTATTGATAACATCCAATGCCTATAACCCAAGGACGTGTTAGTGATTACGTGTTCTCATTCTCATTTGTTAGCCCACTTTAAATATCTGAATTCTGACGGTCAAACCGTCCCAAGTGGGCTGATTCAGTATATCGTCAAGAGAGTGTCCTAGAATTTCCTTGAACGTGTCAAGCCAAACCGGAAGAATGTTCTCTGTGGCCTCCTTCACAGCCTGTGGATGTTGCTCCTTTACCATGTAGAGCGCAGTAACACACTGACAGAAGACGGACACACTCCGTGAACGAGTCAACGGACTGTGGGTCTGAAGGAATCTTGAATAATGCTATATTAGGTTGAGAAACAAATTCACCTGCGCATCGTTTAGGATAGCGAGAAGCACTGGCAATAGCTGACGGAGGACGGGTAGAATTTGGTCTTCTGTAAGATCTGACTTGATGAATTCGGTCAATACTTGCATAGCTCCATGAACAGAGTCGGGAGAACGGGACGAAATCAGTTCGATGAGAGCATTGAGCAGGCCTGGATATTCATCCGGCCAATCACAAGATGCAATCGAGGACAACACGTGTGCCTACATCGTGGTGTCAGATCAAAGTCCAACGAAGTCCTGTGACGACAAACACTCAGTGATCTTATTTTGCGATCTGGATCAGAAAGTCCGTTGAAGACCGCTTGACGGATCTGTGCCTTTATCTACATGATGTCAATGAAGGCCAGATACAAGGGGAATAGGTCCACCTCAATGGGTGGTGCATTTCCCCTGAATTGGGGGAAATAAGGGGACCACCTCTCAGTCACGTATTTTCTGAGGATGATGCTCGCAGAGTACAAAATACGCGACTGTCAGGCGCGATCTCGGGAGCGAAGAGGCGAAAAACTCATCTGTCGAAGAGAAACGTCCACGTCTCTGGAGAGCGCGAGCTGGGACAGTGCTAATCCTGCCTCTGAGGACGCGTCAAGGTCCATTAGATGACAACCACAAGGCGTGCTCGCCGACTTGCCTGGGTACTGAAGTACCTCTGAGAGCTTGAGCTCAGCTGCAATCCTGATATTTGCATCGGGGGAGAGGGTATCTAGCAGTACTTGTTGTATGTTCACCGTCGCCATCGTCGATGGGCTCTGCTCGTCCTGGTCAACGCTCAAAGTCGTGTTGCTCTCGTGTGGCACGTGCTTGGACGCGTTTGTGGCGGGAATTGCCGTGGGGCAAACCCAGTGAAGACGCAAAGGTAAATTGAATTCCGCTCGGGCACTCCCTTCCTTCCTACCACCATCATATTAGAGCCTGAACCCAGGCGATATCGTCGCAGATTGTGATGGCACCTAGGAAACGGGTTCGTGCTGAAACATCCGGGTCCGCACAGGCCCCGGGCGATAACGCCAAGAGGCACAAGGTCGACGCCGAAGCTACCAAGGCAACCTCGAGGAAGAGGAAGCGTATCTTGGATAAGCCCGATGAGGCCGAGGCCTCCCGCGTTGATCAACTCAAAGCAAAGAGGCCAAATCGGAGCCGGGTTACAGGGAGACTTGCCGGCCTTATGGAGATGCCCATGGACATCTTATTTGAGGTATGCCCCTAATTGTTTGTAGTGCGTGCTCCGCAGACCACTCGTAACAGATATTTGGGCGTCTCATGCCACTAGATGTGTTGCGTATTGCACGCACCACGAAGCAATTCAGACGGATGCTCATGCATCGCTCTTCCGTGTCAATTTGGATTGCCGCACGCAAAAATGTCCCCAATTTGCCCGACTGCCCTCCTTACATGAACGAACCCCAATTTGCAAATCTCGTCTTCGATACACATTGCCATGTTAGATCCGCCCCTTTTTACACTCGTTTCATTCCTTGACCACATTCTAGGAATGCTTGTCTCCGAATATTCGGTCAGTCGACTGGCGCATCGGACGACGCATCTGTGCTAAATGCGCCAAGGATTGGTGTGTGTTCTGCCGTCGTCGTTGCATCTTATCCTTATTTGTGTCACAGTATGGACGAAAATCCTCCGCTCTTTGCTGGCGAGCCTGTATACAAGTGTGTTCCCAGTAAACATGGCAGTAAGTAACAGAAGCACTTCATTTTTTGCGCTCAACAGTTTCTGTTAGAACGGGGGCGCCCGTCCTACTATACCAAAGACCTGGAGGAGTTTCGGTCAAAGAGGTCATCTTTCACTGACCCTGATGAGCGCGATAAGTTTGTCAAAGATCGTCAAGCTTTGGTCCTTGAGATGGAAAAGGTGATGTAAAGTCCTGCACGCCTCTTTGGGAGTTATCATTGATACCCAACAGCACGGTATTTTACTGGAAGCCTGGGCCGCCAATCAAGCTAAAGATCGTTCAGAGCAACTTGACGATCTTCGACGTGAGAGAAAAGAGGCGTAAGTTTCTCTGTGGTTGTTGAACAAACCAATCAAATGGGTCATAGGATTATCCGAAAATTGACTGAACTTGGTTGGGGACCTGAGATCGAGCAAATACCTCCTCGTGATGATTTGTCTCTCCACAGGCTTGTCAAGCAACCGATTCGCTTGACATCTCGTAGTGGGTTACTTCCTACCTTACGTGATATGATCCATCTCATTCGCTCCAGTTTGGGCCAACATTCAGCTGGAGATGGTTGGTTACATGCAACAGATGAAGGCTCAACGCCTCGAGCGCGAACGCAAGGCTCTGGTCGTCTCACGCAAGAGAATCGCAGTCTCCATACTTCGCGCCTACAAGATTTCACATCTCCCTCTAACGGACATCATGCCTGAACCTATGGACTTCTGCGCCATCCCCGAGGTATCGGAAATTCTTGAGCTCCCCACGGAGACACAAGTAACAGAGGTCACATTTACCCCGATTGTTGAGAAGATGGATGAGCTTGTCAACGAATGGCGTACTCGAATTCTTGGATTGCTTGTCCAAAGAGTCAAAGACAACCTCTATCCTCGCCCCACTTCTCAGAGCGAAACGGAAGATACTGCTTTGAAGAATGGTTCAGCAAGTTTATCTGCAAACTCCGCGGGCAAAGGGAAGGCTAAAGCCGTTGGGCCGCCAATTCCAGACGACTCTCAGATCATTCAAGATTTGTCGTTGGCCACTATGGTCTTCAATTGCAAGAGTTGCAATCCTCGGTTTGGTATCTCATATGATCTCTACGGTGCTGATTTCGGTTCTGACACCGACTCTGCCTGGTCAGAAGATGACTTCTTTGATCCGTGGAATCTCGGTTTTCGCAACCACACACGTTCGAGGTCAAATCCACTGTTCTTTCCCAAGGTCCTGGGACATCATTGCCTGACGAAGCATCATGCATTCAACTGGGATAACCCCAATGGGGATCCTACCAAACAGTACGATTACCCGATGGGCAATCGTACACGATGGAACGACCATCTCCTCCAAGTGGATGAGAAGGCTGGCAAGATTGCTGCGAATGTTATCACCACATGTGGCATGAAACCAGAGACGACAACGGCCGCTGAGATGGACGAGCTGGATAATCAGTTGGCCTGTCTCGAGTGCCTCGAGTGGTCAAACGAGGTGTGGGATGAAGCTGAAGCTTCCGTTTTTAATTGGCGCGGAGCAGTAAGCTCTATTTGACCTTTGTGCCAATTCTATATTGACAGCTACTTAGGTTACTCATAACTGTCGTGCTCACCCGAACAAGACTGACGTCGAGTGGGAGCTTCTTGAAGACGAGCTTAGATCAAAGATTGTGAATGTTGATGAAGAGTACAGGGCCAATCAAAGTGTTCTCTCAGCTCTTATGTTACACGGCTTGGTGGATGATGTGTTTGATCCACCCGATGAAATGGTCTGGCTTTGTGCCCATTGTCTCGACCTCCCATGTGAAGCGGAGTGTACGGAGCTTTCTAAGGTAAAGGAACATATAATCTCGTCGTAAGTGAATACGGTTCATGTAACATGCCTGGAGGTTGAACATATTTTCTCAGCCATACAATCTCGGACCCCGAAGAGAACCGAGATTATTACAAAGACTATGAGGCTCCCCAAGGCCGCCAAATACGCATACCCTGTCTGAAAGTTTCCCTTACCAGGGAGAGACCAGACGGTGTCCCTGGCCCAGGTGAAAGACACAAATTTGGCTCGTGGTGCATGGCGTGTTCCGACGATGAGCTTGAAGATGACTTCTATGACGATTACGATTACTTCTTCTGACCAATAATTCTGATTGCAGTTCGTTGTAAATTACTTGCCCAATACTTGCCTCTCGTTATGTTACGAGCCCGTACTATCGGGAAATGATAGTTGGATATAATGGTGATTGTCAGGCTTTTGGCTGTGATACACCAAGAGACTTCCTATCGGGCAAGAAAAAAATAGGAAATGACCAAGATCTAAATTACCAGCTCTCCTTCAACACTACCCTTGTCTAGACCCAGTCGCGGAAGAATCGCTTCGTAACGACCCCGGTCCAAGCGCTTAAGATATCGAAGAATTTTAGCCCGGTCGTGAATGAGTTGGCGCAAGGCTCTCCGGTTTGCCACGTCCTTCCGGAAATTGAGCAGATGGGTCCACAAAGTACGGATTCTGAACGTCAGCAACGCGGCTATTCAACAAGTAAGCAATGTTGACATGAGATACTGAATTCAAACACGTACCTTGTACCTCTGGCCGACCAGTGTCGTTTGGTGTCTCGGGTGTCGAAAACGCTGCAATGATGCGTCTGCGGTTCTCATAGGCGAGACCCTTTGCGTTCGCGTTCCTGAGGTCCACAAGTCGGGCAAACATGTTGGCCTTTTGAAGCTCTTCCCGCATGGCTGCGTGCGTGCGCTCCACGGTATCCTCGTCGAACGTGGATACACCCCTCTCGATGGCCAAGTTAGGCAAGACCTCGAAGAGCAGTTTTTTCTCCTCCCCATCCTCGATCCCAAAGTTGAGGTTGGCCGGCAAGTGCACTTCACCCTCGGAAAGACGCACAATCCGGGGTTCGGCGCGTTGGGTATCGACAACGTCCTGGGTCAGGATGGTTTTTTGAAGGTCGCACCCTGCCCACTTGTCTTCCTTGTTGTATTCGGAACCGAGAACAACGTAGATACGATTCGCGTCCTTGGCATGTTTACGGTCTACCTTGGCCTGTAATTTCGAGACCGATTTCTTTGCCACTGGGGGTTTGGCTCGGCAGGTAGCGGAGATATGGAGTTCTGCGCGGCTCGAGGACGCAAGACAGCGTGAAACTAGATATTGAATAAGGACGCTTCCTTGTTCCAGTGGCCGCAATAACTCGCCTTGGGTGATACACGACCTGAACATGGAACAGCGCAAGTCTCGTCGCGTCGGGGTTTGGGACAAGTGGCTGTACCACCTGAATAAATTGCCACCCCTTGTCCGACATGTCAGCTAGAACCTTGCTTCTGAAAAGTTTGTTTGCTTTGCGACAGTGCAGAGAAAATGAATGAGCTGCAATTTCAACTTCAAGTCTGAAGCCAACTCTATGTCTAGGTACTTAGGTGGATGATAAAAGTTACTCTGGCAACTTATACCAGTATTTTCACCCTTCAAGTTCCAAATAGGCTTCAGCCTCATCACCAAACTATGTGATACTCACATGTAGCCAAGTGTTTTGCACATTTGTCCACAGTGATGTATTTGTACACAGAGCTGTCATTAATGTCCTCATGCCAATACCCAAAATCAGAGCACACTAAGTTACTCTTTTTGCTATGGTAGTGGTCTAGATGAACTATAGAGTGGATCAAAAATGCAGCATGTGCAGCATGTACAATTGGGTGGAATGACCATTTATTGCACCCATTGTTGAAAGAACAGCTTATATTGATAAGATAAAGCGTTCATTCATTGAGTAATGATTAATTAATAGTCTATTTGACTATTTAGGAAGTCTGACATAAGGTATTGACTTCTATTGATCATGATCAACGGTCACAGATTAGATAATGCGTTCTACAGGAATGCATGACTCATCATGACTCATTATGACTCGATATGAGTCATAGTGACTAGACATGACTCATAATGAGTCATATAGGTCACATGGTTTCGTTGATTGTTGAATGATCAACGATTTAAAGTTGAAACTCAGTTTAGATTAGACTATAAATAACGGCATTTCATGTAACTAGGTTACAAGTGGTTCAGATTAACCGATCCTATCTAATCTCATCTTCCCCACACTCCTGAATTACTTCACTCGATCCACTGGCTATCACCAGTGATATTCTTAACCAAGTTACCTGCTAGTAGAGTGAGTCTCATCACTCTGCACTATCCCTATCGCTGTCTCTGCCCCTTGGACGAGAATACAGATCCT
>JBBPUD010000321.1:0-27913 GCA_038094475.1 Phylloporus aff. rhodophaeus
GCGCCAAGGATAAATATGATTTCAAGCACTTCGCAGGGGAGGCTAAAAACAGGGCATGGATTCTCTTGCACGCTCGGAAGGTTGGATAACAACAATGCTTGCATATCCATATCTTCCTCAACGAGGAGCTGCCATAATCCTACGATGACTAAGAAGTGCTCAGGGAGTCGGCCAGTGCACGGGCCTCAAAGGTCGTGACAGATAGTGTCTTGTTTGAGGGGTCGTGTAACATAGACAGGCTGGAAAACAGCTTCAATATTCGGGTCACTACCTGAACGAGAAAGCATCAAGGCAAACGGTTTTCTTACGGTTACCCAGAGGGTCACAATGCGGCACAAGACAAGCCATTTTGATCTCTCAATCGCGACACCAAGTACTTGCGTGTGTCGTGTAAGCTACTGAATATCGTGTCAAGTCATGAATGCTAACTTCTGTACACCTTGTTCCGCTAAGGGCTCAGCAATCCCACTGCTCAAATGGCAACTGTGACTCCAGCTGACGAAGAGACAGAGCGGGACTTGCCATCGTTGTCTGGTTGCGCTCCAAACAGTTCACTTCCCCTTGTTTATCGTGTTCCACCTGAAATTCTTGCAAAAATATTTATTTTTCGCGCACGCGATGATTGGGACGAAGACGTCTACAGGAGCGAGTTTTGCGTCCCTCGATGGGTTAACATCTCATACGTTTGCCGCCGTTGGCGTGCTATCGCCCTGGGTTTCCCAGCACTTTGGGCATACCACTTCACCGTATCGCCGCCTTGGACAGAAGAGTTGCTAGTCAGGTCAAAACAAGCACCCCTCAAGATAAGTATCTGCTCTAGTTCATGGATGGATCGCCCCTGGCTGTCGAAACTTGTGCGGAAGTTGCTGGACCACAAAGAACGGATACAAGTACTCTATCTATGCGCCCAGGACACAGCGCTTCCATCAAAACTCTCAGAATTGTGTGCTCCCCGTTTACAGATCCTGAAGATCCGTGGATGTGCGCTGCCGTGTGATTCGCTCAGCCTGGGTGGCCTAACAACACTCTCCTTGATCCGTATCCCTGTTCCACGCAGACTGAATATTGTGGTGCTTCTAATCATCCTGAATTGTGCGCATGGTCTCACATTCTTGCATCTTGAAAATGCTCTTGCTAGCGCCCGCGATGTCCCCAAGCAACTCTACCTGGAAGTGGGCTTACCCTGTCTTGCTCGTCTTTCTGTTGTCGCTCCCATCTCGGCAGTTGTCAAATTGCTATCTTGGATAGACATCCCATCGAAAACAGAAGTCAGGCTAGGTGTTAAATCGGAATATGGCTCTTCTATTGGTGAATATGCTCAAATTACATCACCTCTCACACGAAGATTCGCCCGATCCAACGATCCGTCATCGTTCTGCCCAACAATTCGTTCACTGTCCATCTTCTCCTCCCTTGACTCGTATGCTAGCTTGTACATGTCAGAACACGGGGCTTGCATTCCTCCTGGACCGATAGCTGGTATACAATGGGACGCCGGCTTTCCTCTCATAATCAAGCTTGAAATGGAAGAATCAATGGAGATAAGTGACGGTCTTCAGATCATAGGAGATCTCTGTTGCTCTATCCCCTTGATGGATGTTGAGACCCTTAAGATCATCCCCCCGCCGTCTGCACCAGAATTTTGGGAGAAGATGCTGGGCCATCTTCACGGATTACGGCGCATGATACTGAGCCACGACAATCTGTCCCACGGCCTACTTCCTTTACTCGCTGCTAACCCGCCGACGGGAACTCCAACTACTAGCGATGATTTCAAACCAGCTTCAGGACACATGTTTCTGCCAGCGCTGGAAGAGCTGGAGCTCCACTGTATGGTTCCCACATCTGAAACGTTATGGGACGGTCCCTTTGAAAGAAGACTCTTTGGTATACTGTCTACTCGCCAGGCGCTCTGCCCTCGACTTACCCTGATCAGATGTGATGGTTGTAAAGGTGATGAATCAGAGGGGGAGGATGAAGATGATGAATCTGACTGGGAGTATGAGGAATCGGATGAGGAGTACGAGGAATCGGATGAGGAATCAAATGAGGAATGGGACGAGGAGTATGTGGAATTCGATGGGGGGTATGTGGAAGTGGTTGAGGGACCGAGCGCGGTGGAAGATATTGCAGATGAGGATGATGGATCGGACGAGGATGATTAACTACTTTTGCGGATAGCTGCCCTGTGGATCATTCTAAAGTTTTCAAGTATTGAATGTGGAACGCATTTGGCATGAAAACCTGGTTGATATGATCAACGACATTTTACACATGCTGGTTATCGCTCAGAGGCTACGGCCCAACGAATTGAGTAACAAATAATCATACACCACTAGCGATGACCCCGGGGAGACTTTTGCATGCTTAATGTATCAGATCTTGCAGGGAAGCAGCGGCAGCGTATTAGTCCACACCGAATCTTCTAGGACCTTTAACGAAGATGTCGTCTTCAGGACAACCATGTAGACTCGCCTAATGAGAAACGTGTGTATGAGTAAAGAATGCGAGCTTGATCCACTGTGCTCCCCACCGCAGTCATCAGTGCGTCATCTGTCTCTTCCGTATAGGGAGTGAGCACCGGTACAAGGAAAAAAACGAGGCCTACAACGAAGGTGAGGCCGCGGTCGACAGCGGAATACATGTTCCGTATTTGATCTCCCACACATTCGTGGTGTTTTGCATCGTGATCCGAGAAATACGAATGTCAGTAAAAGCTATACAACGTGCGTGCAAATACCAGACAAGGACAAATTTCCGAATGTGAAGACGTCATTCGAATGTTTGCGATCCTGTTCGCTGAGTAGTTTCACTGCCGTCGACAGATAAAATAGCCAATTATGACGTAGCTCCAATGACGTCTGCTATGGTATGTATAGCCGTCCGTCGCGAAGTTCAGTAGCCATAGCAAATCAATATCAAGGTCGGCCGTATTACTCACTGGTTGCCAGTAAAGTCGCTTTCAAGTTGCTGCCTTGTTGCGTTGTTCTCGTCAAGCGCTGGATTGATCGCGACAAAACCAGTAGTCACGTGCGTATCCCCAAAACTGTTCTCATAGCCGGGCCAGGGTCGACATGTATTGATTCAGTTCCCCCATTGGATTGCACCATGAACTACCTGCGCGGGGCAGTCAGCGCCATCAGCGCGCCGTATCAATACTACAAGGACATAAATCCTTCAACGCTCACTGGTGCCATCGATGTCATCGTAATACGCAGGGAATCCGATGACGGAGACATCACCCTCGCATGCTCACCCTTCCACGTCCGCTTTGGCAAGTTGCAGGTGCTTCGTCCTGCAGAGAAGAAGGTGTGTAACTCGTTTCTTTCGTCACGGAACTTGTTATTGAGGTGGTGTCCTACTAGGTAAACGTTTCCGTCAACGGAAACCCAATTCCATTCAGCATGAAGATAGGTGATGCCGGAGAAGCATTCTTTGTCTTTGAGACGGAGGAGGATATCCCAGAGGACCTCGTCACGAGCCCATTACTTACGGCGACTGAGACGACGCCTCAGGACGAAATCCCATCGGTCACACTTGGCAGATCCCCAGAATTGCCACCCGCCGCCCCAAAGATTCCGGAGCCAGAAGTTCTGGATCTAAATGCGACAACACACAACCGCGTGTCGACCCTCCGCAAACGAGGGCAATCGTACTCAGCTCCACAAACGCCTCCACCCGAAGTCGACTTCCCCAACGTACCCGCAGTATTACCCCCAGACGTTCAATATACTGATGGTGAGCTATGTTATTACGTGTCTTTTGGTCCGTAGTGACTAACCGTTAACGGCATGGTAAGACATAGCCCTTGACATCGCTGGATATCATTCTCCTGCACCTGACAAGAGCAAGTTTGTGTCGCCAGAGACGCAGATTCAAGTAACCTTCTCGGGTACGAATACCATCGAGCGAGTACCCTTTCCACCATCAAAGCCAAGCACGCCATCCCACCTTCAATCATCTTTCCCCGCACGTCGTACGGTCTCCGAGTCACCTGACGATCTTCCTATGAAGCGTGATATTATAGCAGGAGAGGGAGGGAGCACCTCCCTGCCCGTACAGGAGTACTCTTGGGAATGGGGAGGATTTCCCCAACCTTCTCCGATACAGGGCCAATTTTCCCCACCGGCCCTCAAGGGCAAGGGCGATAGCACGCGTTTGGAAATTGACGAGGCCGAGGTTGTATTGAAGCGCAGTCGAAGTGTTCCACCAGAGCTGGAGGGGAGCCCACATACCACTCGTTCCCCGCTCCCGCACGTCGATGACGATGACGAAGTGCCTTTGCAACCGCCTATTCATCAGAAGCCTGGTGAGTACAAGGATGAAGGACCGTTTCGATCGAACGGACGAATAACAGCACGACACGACGACCAGACTAAATTTCGAGTCTGGCTAGATGGCAAATTGGCTGATTTCGAGCTCAGCCTCGTGACATCGCGAGAAGCCTTCGACGATGGAGACGAAATGGAATCGGCGCGCGCATTTGACCAAGGGATCATCGACTACCCACACCTAATGGCGGACGAAAATCTCGTCCGAGACGAACGACTCGTCATGCGATGGACTGGCAAACAGTACATCACACGTGGAGAACAATCAGAATTGCTGGGTTCCTTGCTGGCATGGGTATCTGCCACGAGGGAGGACCAACTCGCGTTGTCATCACCACCCTCATCCCTCGCACCATCCCCTTCCCAGACAGAACAAGAGCCAGCTCCGTCCCCAGACGGATACGAGTTTAAACGGGCAGAGTCGGAGCCACGTGAAGTACCTACAAGAAAGTCCACATCATCTAGTTGGGTAAGATGGTGGAGTCGAAGTCGGGATATTCCCCTCTCGGAACGGCCCGTCTTGAGAGAGGCCGCTACCTTACCACTAGACCAGGTTGGTATTTTGCTTACCCTCGATTTCGATCGTGCTCAACTCCTGTGTAGAAACCTAGTAAGCCTGGCCATCCGCCTCCCTCAGCATCGGCCCCAGCCACCACCCCCGTGGCTACCCGATCACCAACAATGGAGCCTGTTCCTGATGTGGCAACAGCGAGGAAGGAAAAGAAATTTGCAAAGACCCTGCGGTTATCGTCGGATCAACTCGTTAGTCCCGGTTATCATGCTTTCTATAGTTCTCGTTCATTGGCTTGACAGAAATCGCTGGATCTAAGGTCTGGCGCCAACACAATTACTTTTTCGCTCTCTACGACCAGTGCACCGGGCTGCACAGCACGCATATTTGTTTTCGATTCCACGGATCATGTTGTCGTTTCAGATATCGATGGGACGATAACCAAGTGAGTCATGTTTCCCTAGATCGTCGATCGTTAGGTTGTTCATCGTAATACAGATCCGACGGTCTCGGACACATATTCACGATGATAGGGCGGGACTGGACCCACCTTGGGGTGGCGAAGCTGTATACCGATATCACTCGGAATGGGTACAAGATCATGTACCTCACCTCTCGTGCTATCGGTCAGGCCGATTCTACGAGAGATTACCTGAAAGGAGTGAAGCAGAATGATTACCAACTTCCCGAAGGGCCCGTCATCATGAGCCCTGACAGATTGATGGCATCTCTTCACCGGTGGGTCTGGTTGTCGTTTCTAAAACGATTTCAATGCCGAATGCTTGCTTAAACAGAGAAGTTATCATGCGGAAACCCGAGGTTTTCAAGATGGCATGTCTACGAGATATCCAGAGGCTGTTTGGTGATGGCCCACGGACACCATTTTACGCTGGTTTCGGAAACCGAATTACGGATGCACTGTCGTATCGGAGCGTCAACATACCGAGTGCACGGATATTTACGATCGATCCGAGTGGTGAGGTCAAGATGGAACTCTTGGAGTTGGCAGGGTACAAATCCTCGTAAGCATTTACTTCATTTTAGTTCAACTGACCGCGTTGAGCTGCCATGCTTACGACACGGATTTATTTCCTTTAGGTATATCCACATGACGGACCTGGTCGATCAGATGTTCCCACCCATCCATCGGAAATGGGCACCTGATTATACCGATTTCAACTATTGGCGACCGCCCTTGCAAGAGTTTCCCTTGCCAGATCTGGCTCCGCCTTCGCCAGCGCTGAGTGCACGCTCAGATACGTCTTCGCAAAGCGCGCTAGCGCGTCTACGTAATTTTAGCCTGGTTGGGAGCAGACAGCCTGTCCTCCCGAAACCCGCTTTCTCGCCACCAGAAGCGATTCACGGAGTAACGGATGGCGCGGCACACAGGAGTAGCCATCTGCGACAAATGTCGTCGTTTGAACGCTTAGGTAGCCGGTTGGTAGCGCTCACACAGTCACCGGCGTATAATGTAGACGATGGAAGCGGTAGCGGGAGTGGCAGTGGAAGCTTCCCTTCGCGATCATCGGCATCATCTACTTATCTTGGTTCTGAGGATGAGGGCGACGTTGGGGAGGACGGGGAGTTGAAGAAGCGCGGGCGGCTGCGGAGCACGAGCATGTCGAGTATGCCTGGGTCATTGGATGATGTTCACTTTGAGCTGGACGCAGAAGGGGAGGGTGAGGAGGGTGAACTTGAAGGAGAAGAGGGAGACATGTATGATGGCGAGGACGAAGAAGAGGCTGCAGAAGAAGCATTCGATGAGGACTTTTTCGCAACAGGTGAGATGCAGAACGTACCGTTTTTGTGAGGGGCAGTAGGAACGAGCGGTAATTCGTCGGCGTTGGTCAACCCAACGGGTATCGGGTTAGAATGGTGCAACAGACATTCACCATGTAGAGCACAATAATCGGACTCGATCAAGCGGGTGTCTTCTCGAGCACATTTCCCTACAACTTCATGTGATCGTAGGCCTTTCCATGGGCTTGCCAGCGTTTGGCAAGTCATTCCTGCGCCACTGGACCGAATGATTCCTAATAGCTGGTAGTTACAGCCCTGTAATGCTACTCACGAGTATCCTGTATCTGTCCATGTTCGAACAGCAAGGCTGCCGCATATCAGATTCGCCCCGCACAATTCAAAACCAAACTGGCTATTGTATCGCCTCTAACGAGAACAGCTCTCTTTCAGATCTATAGGTTAGCTCGTAGCCTGTCTTCGTGGTGGGTTCCTGGCCCACAGCATGAGTACTGTGGTGATATCTATTTGGATTCGCTGCAGTACAAGCAACGTAGGTCTTTTTACTGAATTCGGTGGGTGTAGAACGAAGTTTACATAAACAACCAGTGCTACACTCCCACAGCAATCCAGTGTCCATGCTGTGTACATGTCCTCGTTTGGAAGAGGGGTAGAACTCAAGAATGTTTGATGCTAATACCGTACAGGCTAGGACGGAGACCTTCCTTTGAACCCCAGAGGCGGTGGGGACGCGCCGAAGGACATACGCAAACTTCGTGCTGTACACCCGACACGCTGGCGTCTGAGACTCCGAAATGGTACGCGATGCTCTGCCGAGTCCAGACTCACTTTTCAAGAGGTGTCAGTCACTTATCTCTACAGGCATGAGTCTCGCATTGCCGCGGGAGCAAACATATTTAAGGAATACACCAGGTCGGTTTCAGTCTCAACTCTCTGGCTCGACCACACAACGACATTTCCTGTCTCTCTCTATCCCACAACGATGTACATCCCCCAGGACAGCATTTCCGACATCACATCTCCGCTCTCGTTTGACAAGTCAGCTGGCTTTTCTCTGGATATGGCTGGCGTATTGAATTTGCTGGGCGGAGAAGAGGCACTGTCCGCCATGGCTACCGTGCACGTTGACGGAAACAGGCGTTGGCTCGGTTGGTACAACACCCCCGGCTCATTTCAAATATTCAAGCGTTTAGTTTCATTCGCGAAATCCACCTCGCCGACTTCTCTCTCCGACAACATCCACACAGACCCCAAGGCGCTGTTCAAGTCGGGTTCATCCAAAGGCCCCAAGTTCCGCGCTGCGCACTCGGGCACGGTCATTGCAGAAACGGGTTATCTGGCTGACCTGTTCATGAAGGAATGCGCTGCTTGGCAGTCGGAAGGAAGAGTAGTTCCGGGGAGGAAAACGCAGCCTATCGGGATTACCATTGCGGATCTCGGTCAGGCTCCGGACTCTGAGATACGCCCCACACGCGCGCACATTTCTGCTGTGTTCCTTGCTAGCATTCCTATTGCCGCTAGCGTTGGCACGTGTATGCTCTGCGCTGCCAATGAGGATTGGTATGCGTCCTCGTTGATCCTCGCAGGCATTGTGGCAAGCGGTGTATCCTGCCTCGCGCTCGGCTCTGCAGACTTTGTGTTCACGCATCCCATTCCTGCCAAGGGGTCTCCTGCTGGAGATGGTATACTTGGCTCAGACAAGGACATCGTCCTCTTGAGAGGAAAAGAGGGTGCAGTCAATGCCATCACACGTGGAAACTTCTCCCTTCGCTTCTCCAGCAAGGCGCACCACAGTTTCGTCCGGCAGTGTTCCTTTTTGTTCCTCATCCAATGTATCGCACAGATCCTCCTCATCCCGCAAGCGTCGTTATTTGGCCAAATCATGTTCCTGATCTCCTTTGGTGTCTCCGCGCTGTACAACAATTGGGTTTCGTCTATGGACAAGGAAAAGATATACCGAAAGTTTTTGTTCGATCAGGTACTCGAGAACCCGAGGTTGAACAAGTACACGCTGGGGACGCGCACCTCCGCAGTGGCGTTTATCCTCCTTGTCTTGCGACCTCAAGACCCGACTGGGCTATTGAACGAGTTGCTCCCCAACGACACAAAGGTGTGGAAGCAGTGGAAAGAGACGATGGTGAACCAACTACGTCATCCCAGCGACCAGTCCTTCCGTTTGGGTAGCAAAGTCGATTGCTTGGGCGGGTTTACCCAACAGGAAACAGATTTGCTGGCGTTGCTCTACGAAGATGCGCGGGCAGCATATGATGGATACAAGGATTATCTCCAAGCCAATTCACTGTGATTTATTCGTCTCTTTTTCATCTGTTTCGATCAGGAAATTTTTTATGCGGCTCTGGGTTCCGATTATTTTTATGTACGGACAATACCATGCACCGTATCTTTTTCACCATCGCCCCGTTCGTTGCTCTCTTTTTATTTTTCCTCTTGTATCATAGTAGACAGCGCATCGCTCACTAATTTGAGCATCGGATACCAGTGATATTGAGAATATACACGGCTCGTTATACTATGAAGTTCCACCGTCGAAACCGTCCAAGACCCTCATGCGGCATTCGGAATCCATCTCATGCTCGATGGATCTTGAGTGCTGAAAACGGGTTAAAGAGCGATTCCTGGAGATGACAAATCGCTTACAACAGATGAAAATGTAAAGTGACCGAGCTCCTACCACTTAATGATGTTCTCATTCACGTTTTCCAGAGGCTCGCTAGAGGCAAGGGTTGAACGAGAAGAGTGGCCAGATTTAGCCTTGGTCCAGTCAATACTGATGACAAACCCACTAACGTTACTCTAAGACTTTGAATGCAGCCATGGAGCAACAAAGCGCGCTTGTAAGGCGATCCAAAATACCAATCGCTAATCGCCCCATTTTAATGATAGCCCACCTTTAAGTTGGCCATTAAGAATGGTGCTTACCCGAGTTGTTTGAGTATTACTTTTTTTTTTTGGACAAGTGTATTGTTGTGTAGCAACCGACTAACTTTCTAGTTCCAGTACACAACACACTAAGGCGGGTGTCCGAAGATTCCCGGTCTGTTTGAGTATTACGGTATTCCTTTGACTGTTGATTCAGATACGTGCGCACCTCGTTCACTCAACTAGAGGCAAGCTCTCTCGTACTATAACATTTACTTACAGGCTGTACCGGCTTACTTGCTCATACCACTCGTTAGGTACAGTGAATACTAACTTTTTTTTCACTCAACAGCTCACAATTTCTCACTCGCGAATCTTGCAACTTACCTTACACGCGCAGGTCCTCGTCGACACGGCATGTCAGGGTGGAATGTGGAGTGGACCGTTTAATGTGATTGATGGGTCGTTTCGGTGGAATGGGTGCGTACCTCGTCGTCCGTTCATCGCGTCAGTGCTGACCTCGGGACATCTTGTGCTCAGCTGGCGTCTTCTTTTTGACTAGTTGCAAGTCGAGACGTACTTCCCCATCCATTTTGTGTTGTTTTCCATCGACGCTGATCCCGTGGTGACAGCTTTCGTCCTTGATTGATAGGCACCTAACCTCTTATCTCGACTTGGGTCAGGGGTTACAGAGTCGCGCTCGCTTCCGCGGCCTGCTGGATACTCTGAGCTGTTGTTGTGACCCTCGTGACTTGAAAAAGACTCGCATATGTGGTTGTTGGATTACCTCGTTCGTATTTCCCGCTGTGCTTTGAGAGTGTGTATATGGATGGGGTAAGTCAGATACTACTACATATCTTAGTGTCTTAACCTCATCAAACCCCACTCGAGCACCCTGTATGGCTGTGTTCTTCCCACAGGCTTCCCTTGTCGAGAACCCATCGCACGCGCTTTCAGCAATTCGGGTGCTGGGTTAAGGCCCTGGGTGGCACGCACGCACGCAAGACTCGGGTTGCTCACCGCATATGCACATGAACATGCACGTCCCCGCGGGCGGGTGGTTCTGTCCGCGCCATTACAGGATACTATTGAACAAAGATACATGTGTCAAAGGACGTACGTATACACATTGGTGGGCCAACATAGATGCTATATCCTTCGCTCATGTTTGATGCCAGCTACGATGACCGGTAAGTGTTGGATGCGCAGTTTGCAATCAACTCACTGTGTTTTACATGTACATATCAGATGTTCTTCGCGCATCGCAAACTTTGTTCGCTTCCCTGGCTGCATTGCTTCTTCGTATCGCATTCTTCTCCGTCAGCTGCCAACTATTGATCGCTCGAATGCAATGAATCCCACACTTTATCACCCATTTTCCCATGCTGGCGCACCTATCTAAACGCTGGCCAAGCCCCATGCAATGTATCCTTTTGGATGTTCTGCGCCGTGCCGTACAGTTGGATCCCGGTACCGGGCACGCTCCCCTTGGTCCAACAGTCAATCCCTTCTAACTTAACCGCTTTTCTTTGGTTGCGGAGCTTTACACGTATCGTGCTCGTCACTCTCTCCATATATTTTCTTGACCATGAAAACGTTCTAAGGTACCCCGAGGCGAAAGAATGGCCGACACTACGCTGATGACGTGACATAGGTCTATCTGACAACTGCTTATCCCGGGAGTAAGTAGGCTAGTCCGTCTGGTGCGTATCCCTTCATCAAGATTCCCTTTGAGACTCCCTACATGTGTTTCGCAATGGGTATGGATGGGTTCGATGTCACACTCTTCACCGTGTACCTGAAGTACTTGACGTATTGGCTTGTATGCTGAGCTTGTACTCAGCCCGGGTGTTTCTCCATCTGCCTGTTGCGCATCAGGCAAACGGTCACCCACAGAGTAAGACCGTCGTACACTGGGTGTCGTAATCACCAGACAATAATGCGTACACTCACTCTGTCCGTGCTTTGTATGTCCGTTTTATTCGATGCTCTGTCTTTGGGTAACGTTCCACTCAGTCCTCAGCTTCGCAGTGTTGTATTGCGTGATTTCATCAGAATGTTGGGAAGCCTGTTATTCGGCGATGTCGTGCCGTCACTACCACCTTCTCATGCTAGTTTATATTCGGTTGGACCGAATCACGAGATGCCTATCCGCGACGCTATCAAAAGTTAGAACAACCTGTGCAACTGAGGTGAGCCTAGTCATGATCACGATGGACGCCTGATTACGATCACAAAAAATTTCCAGTCTCCGGGAAAACTGCGTACTGCACCGCAACATCAACCCTGAGTTTCTACGTCTTGGGTATCTTGTCCCAGAAAACGCATGTTCATCAATCCTCGCCCATTCCCTTATTTAGTCACTGGGTCATTAATTAAAAGGTAGGCTATGTTTGAGTGTTTCAGCCATCTTACTCATTATTTGGATCATCATCCTCGGGCGAGCGTGTCTAATAACGGCCTTCTACGCACTATCATCACTGAGGCGGGCAACTCTTTGTAGCGCACAATCATCTTCTTGATGCGCCTTACACCCAACAATACCACACGAAGGCCGGATACGCCATCTTAATTTTCTACCGGCGTACAGTTCTATCCACATGTCTAATATCGTCTTATAATCCTATGGGGTTCACCACTCACCGTACCCTACGTCAGCTATATGTCTTCCCTCCTCCAGCAAGTCGTCGCAGAGATCCTGCTGAATAATTATATATCTCGTGCGTACATTTTCCACTTCCTGATTGCAAGATTGATTGCTCTTCCTAGTCGTGGTGATTGTCGCCGTCGGGTATGATTATGGTCAGCATTATTCGCACATCTTTCCCTACACTTGACGTCAAACATCACCAGTCCTCACATTTTCAGACGAGGTAAGTTTCACGTACACTGTCACAAATATGCACGGGTCAATAAAGATATTACAGATAGAATACATTTGGGTTATTAGCTATCGTTTTCACGTGGTGATAATTTATTCTGATTCACTTGTAGAAGAAACCCTGGACACGCGTGTCTACATTGTTTGTGATCGTATGCATCCGTCGCTGCTACTGCCCTACGATGCCACTCAATTGTGAAACATGCTATTTCTAGGCTCGTTATTTTGGGTTGTGTTATGCCATGTATGTATACATTGTTGATAACTTATTAACTGATCCAGATTTATGTATTAGATTCGGAGACATCAGTGCGCTCGCATTTTGGGATGTGAGTTTGGCAATCTGACCTGGTCTGATCCAAGACGGGACATCTTTTTTTCCTGTATCCGAAAAGGTATCTGTCTCCACAGTGATCAATGGATATGCTTAAAATCAATTTTATTGAATACTGTAGACGTACGTATATGCAGTTCGCCTTGTACTAATCAACATACGCAAGAAATCGACCACCTATAAATAGATGTGAGTACAACTAGTGCGTGATTCTAATGTTGACACTTATTAAGATGAGTTCAAGGCAGAGCAATTTTTGTGTTTTCAAGAACGGCCTTCTGCATGTTTCTGTTTGCTGCGGAGTGTGAGATTTCATTTATTTTCTGTACAATGAATTACATTTTTGTGCAGTGGCGATGATTCTTCGTGTCCATGCCTTGTACAATCAATCAAGACTCGTTCTTGGCACACTCCTCATGTTCTACGTCGTCGAGGGGATCTCACTTCTTGAATTTTATGTTTCGGACGATGTCTCCACTTCTAAACGCAAGTCACAGCCACTTTACATTATACATGATTAACAGGTCTGTGTAGACATCATTACTGCTCAAGTCCTCCAATTTTCATTTTGCACAAGCACGCAATCCCCTAGCTCCGTCGTGGCCGTATACCTGGCTGTTTCTGCCACGATGGCTCTCGGCATATCCATGTGTATTCTCAATGCTGTTGCATTTGCAAAGGAATTGCTTCAAACGTACAAATTGACGAAAACGTTCCAGTTCAACCGCTACATGAAATGTCTTGTGAGGGAAGGGATGGTCTACTTTATCGTGTACGTCCACGTCTTTTTCTGCTCTGCAAGTTCTTCTCGACACAACTGTGCTAATGGCCCTTTATTATATAGCATCTTATTGTTTTCCGTCATTTCTATGGTGGAGAACACAGGGGCTTTGCGCACTCAAGATCAGTATCTTGTGCTAGTTGCGCTACAAAATGGATTAGCTCCTATTATTCTTGTGCCCCGATTCATCTTGGGCTTGCGTGAGCTTTATGCGAGCGATCTTCAAGGCAGACGGGGAAGTAACATCGATACTGCGTTTGGCTTTGGGTCAGGGGTCGATCATGGTGCCGTTCGAAGTAGGATCGCATTCGCAACGCCTAGAGAGGGCGAGGAAGAAGAACAGGGAGATGGAATGGAGATGGAAGAAGAGGTCCAAGAAGTCCGCCGCACGGATAGTCGTGTATGATGGGGATCGACGTGGGGGTACTGCGGCCGTGCATGCTGCTAACTCGTGTATTGAAATACTACAAACCTATGCTATTCTTATCGCTTTTTTGATTTTCTATCTATCCTGCGTCGCTTGTCGATATTACAACACATGAATGGAGTGGTACGTGGTGTATAGGGCTCAATGGTGTGTATCGGTTGCTGCCATCGCACGTAACTGCTTGCAAAATCGAGTGGGTCTGATGAAATAGTGTGAGTTGGCCATCTCCAAGGACACTGAAGTTGTGCTCATATCACCCCGGCCGAAGTCGGTGCATCGTTTACGTCAATGATGGAATCCTCTTGCTCGCAGACGGTGCCATTCAAGCTCTCTTTGACGTGCTGGACTAAAATGAGAAGTAGAGATAGGTAAGCCGTGATTCCGTGAAGTGTATTGTCAGTGGGCTTCAGTGAGGGGCGCCAGTGTCAATTTTCAAATAAGGCGAGCAAGAAGTAGTCTGGTCACCAGACCAAGCAAGAGATCGTGAGCAAGGAAAGATTAGCATAAACTGGGCATGGTGGCCATTCACGGAGCGGTTGATGGCGACAACTAGGACTATGCCAGGACCCCCGGTCCCACTGCCGCACCACGAATAGTCAACTCTCCCCGCGAATTTCAAAGGTCATACCTCATGACCCGCACAAGACCATCGCGCTATCGGGGACTTGACAAACACCATGAAGCGATAGCAAAGAGTGGGAAGATCTGCCCGTAATTAATCGTCGCGTTATGTAAGTGGCCAAGGTCGGTGTTCGTGGCAAGTCGGCATCATCACCGTTTGACTCGAATAGGACTCACCAATCATTGACCCGAAAGCTATCAACCTAAGCTCCCAGGTTAGGTTTAACACCATAATTCTTACCCTCACTAACTCATGCTTGCATCAATGTTGCAAATTTTCCTGGCGGCCATCAAATCAAAGTTATGCCATTCAGGTCAAACATCTGCCAACTTCTTGGCTGTGGGAAGTCAGAAAGGAGAGATAAGACCAGTCTGTCTCTTATCTTATTTCCATGTCTTCTTATTCTCATGCAAAACTCGTAAGAAGTCAGATTTAATAATGGCAGAAGGGCCTGTGTCTGAGTCGTAATGCTAACGCTGGACCAATCACCTTGCGTCCATAGGCTATGTTGAAACGGGAACACCAACACCGCAAATATACTATCCATCAAGTCAGCCAACTGTACGGCAAGTACAATTGACGACATTCTAATCTAAGCCATGCAATTCTCTCATGCTCTACCCTTTGTCCAGACTGTTGCCGGCTTAAGTAGACTTCCCTGACCATCAGATTCAAGCGAACCGTGTGGCAGATGATCACGTGTATATACTGCGGGCAAGCACGGTTATTCGACGTCCCTTGAAACATTGGAGACTTGCAATAAGTTGCAGTTTGGGGTCCCGTGTTAGCTTTGATCATGGAACTCGCACAAACTTCGGGAAGCTTGCGAAGTGAGTAATGATCCGTTTGAGCCATCCCAAAACCATCATTCCAGAGAGCGTGATGCATTCATCTCCCAGTTGCTTACCGAAGCTACCTCCTTAGTTCCCGCGTACCGTGGGTGATCAGCCTTTCATGGACGAGGCTCATGATTTAACAGGATGCAGTGTTGTATAAAAGGTATGCAGGTTACTGCGAGGACATCACCAGGTATTCCCGTCTTTCTTCTCTGTCGTCCAATCATCTAGAATGCACATCACGTTCGCAGCGTCGGTTGTTGCACTTGTCGTCCTTGCCGCTGCCAGCCGTCCATCTGTTGGGCAAAGGTCTGGAAGGTCTATTCTGATAACAAAACGCTCCGGTCTGGTGAATCCTGATGGGAGTGTCAATACTCAGGCGCTCAACGCTCATATTGCATCCGTCAAAGCGTATGTGTCATCTGGGCACTTTGTATGTTCATTCCATCTGATTTTTTTCCAAGTAAGATTCTTCGAGGCTTTGAGAATTTTGAGAGAAACACAGGGACAAGGCACCCTTCTGCCTCACAAAGTATCGAGAAACGTGGGGCTGCTGAACCCTTGACGGATAATCACAATGTGATGTGGTATGGCACTATTGCAGTTGGTACTCCTCCTAAATCCTTCACTGGTAGGTTTAATTTATGCTTCGAACAACAATTTACTCTAATTTCCATTGCAGTTGAATTGGACACTGGTTCCGGGTTGGTTTTCATTGTCAACCACTCAGCTTTTTTCTAATACGGTAATAGCGACCTTCTTCTACCAGCATCTGCCTGTGGCTCGACTTGTAATGGCCACACTCTTTGGGATCCTTCTTCCTCGACTACTTCGAAAGATTTAGGCAGGTCATTCTCTACCCAGTATGGGGGTGGGAGTTTCTCTGGTGAACAATACACTGACACCGTGTCCATTGCTGGTTACACTGTACGTCATGTGTGACTTGCAAAATGTGAATGTTTTTAACGACCAATCAGGCGACTGCTCAGACCCTTGATGCCGCGACAACATATCCCCCTTCACACGAAATATCCAAATTTCCTGCTGATGGGATAATGGGAATGGCCTTTCAATCTCTCTCAAGCTACGGCGCAAGTCCAGTCTTTCAGACACTCGTCTCTGAAGGTCAGGTTACCACTCCCGTGTTCTCGTTTAAGCTTTCGTCTTCTGGAGCGGAGTTGTATATCGGCGGCTCGGACCCTTCGCTGTACTCAGGGAGCTTCACCTATATCCCGGTTACGAACCAGGCAAGCCTAAATATTTGGCGTTTCTCGAATTGTTGATGGTAGTTATTTAGGGATACTGGGAAGTGAACATGGACAGCATTCAAGGCAACAGTCAAACGATCCTGAGCAACGTTGATTCAGTCATCGATACAGGGACTTCCCTTATCATTGGTAACCCTTCGCAGGTTTCGTCGCTGTACAGTACCTTTGGCGGAACGAGTATCGGCAATGGTCTCTACACTTGTATGGATGGTCTGGTTATCTACTCATATGCTTACTGATTCTCTTGTTAGTCCCATGCGACTCCTTTCCAACATTTAGCCTCACTTTTGGAGGAACCACGTTCCCGATCCCTCCTTCGGCCATCAACCTTGGAACATTGTCTGATTCGTCTGGTTGCGTCAGCGGCATTGCCGGAGCGGATATAGCCTCATGTGCGTTCCTTTGCAATGTACGTTGCTAGTCCTCACACCTTCTCGCCTCTGTTTTGTGATTAGCTTTCTGGATCATTGGGGACGTGTTTCTCCAGGGTGTCTACACCACATTCGACGTTGGTAACTCGCAAGTAGGATTTGCAAAGCTTGCTTGAATATTGGTAGGTGTCACGGAGACTAAAAAACTCTTTGGCTTGAGTAGTCGATCCTTTTTTTTTCTCCGCGTGTAACGAGATTCAAAATAGTGCTTATCTTGATGTATATGATCATTCTTGACGCAAACTTACTATTCGCTGTCGAACTACATTCAATCAGGCTCTTAGACTCCTCAACGGACACCACCGATAACGTCGCCCTGCGTCGAACTTACATGCCTGACAGGAGGCGCATACAAGTGACACTGGTGCGCATTGCACACAATCTCAGTGCGGTCTAACGCCAGTATATGAATATCCAAGAGGACCGGCACCGCATTTCCTTACAGTAGATACTACCTCAATGGCGTAGGTTACTTACATTACCACAGCACACCAGAACTCCCTTCTCGGATCAGACGGAGAGGTGCTCTTGATATGCAAACAGACGGACGACATGAAGACTGTGAATGTCCACTAGAGCCATAGAACAAAGTGCACTTACTATGAGGGGATCCGAACCACCAATCGCTAATCACCCCGTTTTAATAACGGCTTTGGAAGGAACGTCACAATCCCACTTCTTCAAGTTCTGCTGATGCGTGTTGATCAAATGGTAAAAATCTGGTTGCGATGGTCCATTTCGTAACGCGACGGTGAGCGAACGAAAAGAAAGGTACTCATCCGTGACAGCGATAAACAACTCGAGTAAGCCTTGTGCAAGGTGAGTGATGGTGTGGCAACTGGGGCACATCCTTCTGCTTTTTGAACCTGAAATGCGAGTTTACAAATGCGAGCAGTTCAGATGAGCGCATGGAAAATTGCCGTGCAGTATCCAGCCATCGCCATACGCCTCGTAGCATTTGTAATCTTATCGTATCTCGGTAGTTGTCATTACAAGGGTGGGATTGAACTTACCAAACCGATTGCCAGCAGCCAAGGGGCTATCATGGTCAGGTGAGGACATTTCGAGTATCATCTCTAAGACGCTGTTCCGCGTAGGCGATTGAACTGTCTTACTAGCGATGTGAGTGACAGCATTGGGACGAGAGCGAGGGACATCAAGTGTTCGGTTTCTGAGGTCGACCGTGGACGTGCGTTGCCATGGGGGACCGTCATCGAGCGGGAACGTTGGCGAGTATGGGATACCCTAGCAGACGCTTCGCTTGGAGCCCAGGCGAATCTCGCAGGTCTGACGGGCTTGGCCAAGCGCACGACTTGGCCCGAATGCCTCGCCAGGAACTTGGCTCGGTGCACGGCTCATTGCCAGACTCTGGCTAGGAGCTCGACTTTGAGCTCTTGGTGTACGACTCACCGTCAGAGCTTGACGAAAACACTAACAGATTCCCAAAGAACAATTAATGGAACAATGTCAAACACTGAACTGGGACAATCTCGTAAGGACCCCTCAGAAGACTAAAGTACTACACGGCATACCAACAACCCGGCCTTAATACACATACCTGGAAGTTGTTGATTATACACGACCCGTGGCCAAGGCAAAAAGAACAATGGAATTACAGGGCAATGTTTGCACAGGCCTGATGGATTTCATCGACAATAGCACGCAGTCTTGCCTCCCCTGCTGCATCCAAAATATCATGATCCCACCATGCCTCGGGAGCCGTCTGGTGAGATGACGAGCAATGGCACCTGGCATGATCTCTGCGTTGACATCTGTGGTGTCCAGGCTATAAAAACAGAGTCGCGTTCTTATCGCGCTGACAGCATGCAACGTGGGTATAGGGCAGGTGCCTAGCATCATTAGATTATAAGTAAACTGTATCGAAGCCATGACGTACCACCCAAATCACCCAAACGTCGCCTAATCTGTTCATCGGCCAACTGGCGCGGAGTCGAAATGTAGTAAATATCCGTCGGCGTTTTCAATTCCAAGACAAAAACGGGGCGATCAGCGAGGAATACTTCGAAGGAAACGATGAAATCGGATGCAAGAGACAAGCCTGGCTTCAAGTATTGCGGTACGACCGTGAATGGAGAGTCAAACGGGAAGAGGTAGTAGAGGAGTTTGTTGTAGGGTCCATGAAAATCCGCCTCTTGGGAACGAGGTGAAATCGCTGAGTACTCTTTCTGGCCAAGCCATAAGTCTTGGTAGCATCGACGGGTTGGCTGCACACGATACACCCGAATTCGCCTCTACGATCGCCGACCGTGCGTACCGATTGACTCGTGTCTGAATTCAAACAGAGTACAAGCTTGGGAGTGATAGTTCTTGGAACTCTCAAACCTTTCGCGGCAAACATCTTGGTTCTACGACCTCAGAGCTAGACCTACGGTGTCTTCCCAGGCAAAGTCAGCAGGTCAATGTACGACAAAACTATGAAGAGAACATTATCAAAGTCTACTTCAGTCTATCTTTATACGGATACAGCATCATATCAGGGATTTAGATGAGTAGAGTGAAAAGATGCAGGCTGGAAGTTGAACGGTGAACGACGAGATAATAATCAGGCAGTACATCGCATTTACATGAGTAAGCGACCGGGTGTCTGGTTTCATATCATCACTGCAACACCCTAGGCTGACGCGATCTTCTCTGCCGTGCTTGCAGATACCTCGGACCTCTCTTCCAACTGCACATCATCGCTCTGGGCCCCATCCTCGTTCTGTCCAGTATCCGCAAATATGATCATGCTCGTGGCAGCGCCATACCTGGACGCTGAATATAAACCGAATGCCGAATCAATATCACTTCCTCGTCTGCCTCGAACGTCACGCGCATACAGCTCCCGCAAGTTCAGGATGAACCTGGGGATCAAGGTGAATGGAGGTATTTCCTGTAGCGCCGAGGTTGCTACGATTTGCCATCCATCCTCTCCGCCGATCCCAGCGTTTCCTAGTACGTTCATCAATGAAACCCCTATAATACTAATTATATTGTGCGACGTTAGTGTGGGGTATAAACAAGGGAGTGAAAAAATGGTCATACGCGAGAAAGTAGATCATGCTTTCCCCAACAAGACGTTTCATGTACCGGCTGATTTGGAATCGTTTCGTCGCTCTATACGTTTGAAGTGACTCCCTGATGAATTGAATAGCGGTCAGGAGGCACATCAAGACGCCAAGAGCGATCTGGATGGCATCTCGAACCTCACTCCGAGTGGGAGAAAGCGGCTCCCACACGCAAAACGAAAAATGGAGCACTTGGATGGTATCCACTACACGATGCAGAATGTTCGGTTAGATGCCACTCATAAACATGATGCTAACTTCACCTACGTATGGGATGATGACGACTATAAGTAATAACCATTATGTTAGTGATAAGGAAGGAGATCGCTTGCATGGCATAGAACGCGAGGAGGGTTCGAAGGATGAATCTTGAACGATCATACAATGCCCATAGACGGAGTATCATTACCACTATAGTTCTCAATGTCATTCGTTTTTACTCAAGGTAAAAGAGAATCTTACATTCTGCGGCACACATAAAAATCCAGAAACCCCACGAGTAAAAAAAGAAAATAATTTCACCTTCAAAAAAGGCTTTAATGTGCGAAAACTAAAGCATTTTATATAGATATGCTCACATCTATTCATACCTAATCAATCACTTGGTCATGTTAATCAGAGTAAAAACGAATCCATACGTCTACAACGGCCAAGATTTTTAAGCATCATCACCAATCGTTAGTTATGGGAGGTTACCTTTGCGCGGCGTAGAAGAAAAGAGCTCCCCACTTGATCAACCTGGGTCAGGTCAGCAAATTTGGAGCATCAGGTTTTAAACGCACAGATAGCGGTAGATCTAACGAACAGATGAGTATTAACCAATAAGTGGTACAGGGGTACACTTACATGGTATTGCACAATCCGAGATAACGAGCCTAAAAAGAAGGAATGTTCCTTTCCTTGTATACACCAGGACGATACATACGATAATGAACAACGTAGATATCCATGTCCAGGGTTTGTTCTGAAAATGTATCAGGACAGATCTCTCTACCTGAGAAAAGTCATCGGTTACCCAAACGTATTCTATCTAAGATAACCGATTGATAACTGTAAAATAAGTACATCATGACAAAACATGGTGCGTACCTCATTCGAAAATGTAAGGACTGGATGTGTCTCACGGTTATACAACATGCATATGGATTGAAATGGCAAGACACTCACTGTAATCGTAACTAACGGCGGTGATAATCGCAACTAGGAAGAATAACACAGTTAGTGAATAGCCCGTGGACGATAGGCATACCAGACACATAGTCATTTAGCCGAATATCGATGACAGCTTGTTCCAAAGGGGAAACCATGAGGCTGATATCATGCGAGTAGTTGGATGTGTTTCGATCTTTCGGTCCACGGTGTTACCCGTGCGGAACAGGTGAAGCCAATGGGAGGGTATTACACAGATAGAACGAGGGAGACGTATAAACCTGCGGGAGAAAGAAAAGCCAGTAAAATAACGAATCTCGCTTGATGGTCATTAGTCGCACGCTAGCTTAGCGGCGGCGTTAGACATGATCGGATATGAAAAGGATAATCACTATATCCTAGGCGCAATGCGGTTGCAGTGCACGCATGCAAGTTTTAGTTGCTTCTCTCTCCTCCTCGAAACTTCATGGGGCTCACGCATGAGTAGGAGAAAAAGAGTCACCAATCAATATTAGGTTTGGGATTTGCCCAGCTTCGGCACGGTTCAAAGTTTTAGCGTGCCGCACACGATGCCACGTATGTCAGGAACCCTCAAGCTCACACTCAAAATGAGAGGAGACGAAGTGAATGAGAATTCCAAACTAGAGAAACGATACAAACAGTGCTACTCTTATATACCTTTCAGAGCTGTGCTACACGCTGTATCAATGCGTATCACACATGTTCGTACATTCCGAGTGATCCGATTACTAAATATAGAAAAGTCCTAATATTTACCCCCCTTTCAGGATTGAAGCTCCGAGTCAATCAGGGAATATCAAAACAAGAATTAGGAAATCGTTGAAATCGTTTGCGGAATTGAAGAAAATCTGGATCAGAGAACAGCGGGGATGGAGTAGGGAGAGGAATGCCTAAGCAAGTGGGACAAGAACATTGAGGGTCAAGAGAGCATTGTCGTATTTTGAGGACTAATCTGGGGGCGGAAGGATTCTTTTTATGGAAGTCGCGGATGGCAACTTGTGCGTTTCCCAGTTCCTTTACGGGAATCCATTCATTTTCTTCGCGTGGGAATCCTTTCCATTTCACCAAATAATGAATTGTTTGTCCGTGACGTTTTGCGTCGACAATCTCCTCAATTTCGTGTTCTTGTTCGCCTTTGACGAGTTCAGGAGGTGGTGGTGGCTTTTGTTGCTGTGAAGGAAATTTGGGAATGTGATAGGGGTGTAGGAGGCATTCGTGGAAGACCGGATGTATTTTTCGCCAAGATTTGTCCAATTTTAGCCTATATGACGCGAGTCCTTCCTTTTTTATGACTTTAAAGGGACCATATCGCTTGTCGTCGAGCTTTCGTGATGGTCGCTCGGTGCGGATATTGGTCGCTTCAAGAAGGACTAGATCCCCGGGTTGATACTGTATCGGGGGTCTAACTTTTCGATCATGAAAGCGTTTCATGTTGTAAGCGGTCATTTTTAAAGCGGCATTGGCGATTTTTCGTGTGGTTTCCAGTTCTTCTACGAATTCTCCTGCTGCGGGGTTTCGCGGAGATTGTTTATGGGAGTTGCCGGCACGGGGTTGTTGGCCATAATTGAGGATGAATGGGGAATATGAAGTTGCGCTAGTTGTGTTCTGATTGTGCGCAAATTCTGCTACGGCTAGCCATTCTACCCAGTCGGTTTGTCTATGATTGATGTACGTCCTCAAGTACTGTTCTACCCATGCGTTCTTTCGTTCGGTTTGCCCATCTGTCTCCGGATGATATGCGGTGGAGGGATTTCCTTCTATCTGCAACTGTGTGTATAGCTCTTTCATAAATGATGATACAAATTGTGGTCCTCGATCTGAGATCACTTTTTGGGGTAGTCCGTGTAATTTGAAGATTTCATCTCTGAAGATCTTTGCTACACCCAAAGTGGTAATGTTCATCGAGATCGGGAATAATCTGATCATTTTTGAAAAGCGATCTACTACCACCATGATTCCATCTTTTCCATTAGATTCGGGAAGTGGTCCGATCAGATCCACTGATATGACTTCCCAGGGCGATTGTGGTGCTGCATGTGGATTTAAAGGAGTCTTCTTTCCTTTTGTGTCTGTTTTGGTTCTCTGGCACTTGTCACATCCTCTTATGTAACGTTGGATGTCACGTTTCATTGTCGGCCAGTAGTACCGTGTTTTAATCAAGTCATGCGTGCGCCGATTGCCCGGATGTCCTGCAAGTGGGTGATCGTGATTTTCCCGAATGATCTTTCCCCTGAGTTCTAGATCGTCTGGTACATATAATAAAGTTTTCCAAAAAACAAGTCCGTCCCTCTCTTCCCATGCCGTGTCCTTCATTTTTAGTCCTTTTTCCACAAATTTTTCCTTTTTTTGTTGTTTTTCTTTTATCTCGGCATCAATTGTTCTGATGATCGTGGGATTTATGACAATCTCCTTTTGATTGTCGATAGAATCTACCCCCCTTTCAAAGTCTGACCTCCGGGACAGACCGTCCGCTGGATTAGATTTGCCAGGTCGATAAGAGATGGTATAGTGGAATTCTTGGAGTAATTGTTTCCACCTGGCTTGTCGGCGTGAGAGGTCTTGGGGTTTCGTGAAGTAGGTGAGATTCTGATGATCAGTCAGAATTTCGAAGGGTTCGGCTGCGTCGAGGAGATAATGGCGCCATTCTTTGATGGCAAAGATGATGGCCGCAAGTTCAAGGTCCGCGGCGTGGTAATTTCGCTCGGCCTCAGTTAGAGATCTGGAGATGAATGCGATAGGGCGCCACAATTCATCTTGATATTGGGTTAAGACGGCCCCAAGGCCGATTCCAGATCCGTCTGTCTCGATGCGGAATTTTCCATTGTCCTGTGCCATTCGAAGAGTAGGGGCGGATGTAATTTTTGTTTTTAATTCATCAAATGCCATTTGACAGTCTGATGACCATTCGAATTCCTTTTTGTCTGATGTTAGTGCATTAAGGGGTCGAGCGGTTTTGGCAAAATCTTTGATGAATCGGCGATAAAAGTTCATAAAGCCGAGGAATCCGCGTAGTTGTTTCTTCGTAGTTGGTACAGGCCAGTCTAGGACACCTTTGACCTTGTTGTCATCCATTTTTATTTCTCCTTCGGACACAATAAGACCTAAGTATTCCGTTGTGGTTGCCTCAAAGTCGCATTTGGTGTGTTTTAGCGACAGTTTGTTTTCGCGGAGTATTTGGAGCACTTCCTTTACCACACTAGTATGTTCGTCCAATGTTTTGGTAAAGATCATTATGTCGTCCATATATACTATGACTTTTCCACGATTTATGAGGTCTCGGAATAAATGGTTCATCATTGTTTGAAACGTAGCCGGAGAGTTTGTGAGTCCGAAGAACATCACCAATGGTTCAAAAAGACCGCGGTTTGTCCGGAATGCCACCTTCCATTCATCTCCTTCCTTCATGCGGATATTGTTGTACCCCCATCGTACGTCAAGCTTTGTATAATATTTGGCTTCTTTTAGCTTGTTGATCAGTTCGTTGATTAGGGGTAGTGGGTACCGATTTTTGACGGTGATGTCGTTCAGCCGTCGATAATCTTGTACTGGTCGGAGTTTGCCATCCTTCTTTTTGACGAAGAAGAAGGCGGAGGCGAATGGTGATTTGGAAGGGCGGATTCGTCCGGTTTTCAAATTTTCTTCCAGGAAGTCGTCGAGTTCTTTTTGTTCTACGACTGTAAGGTTGTACGTTTTACAGTCGATTTTGTGATCTCCTGGAAGTAATTCGATCGCGTGATCCCATGGTCTTCTCGGGGGAAGTTCGTCAAATGTTTCTTTCATGAATACATCTTTGTACTCATGATATTTGTCAGGAACGATGTCTTCGAAGCTCTTTGTTTGTTTGTCAAGCCCCGCTTGGATTGCTAGTTCCGTAGACAAATTATTGATATATTCATGATCCATTTGGAATAATCTTTCCCCAAGATGTTCTTCGTTATCATCGTCGTCATTGTCATCAAGAAGCGCTGGTACGTGATCTTCACACGTGAATTTCATGGTTTGGTTTTTCCAGTCGATGATCGGGTTGTGTTTTTGTAGCCAATCATGTCCAAGGAAAATGCGATGTGTGGACAGATTGGTGATCGCCATTGCGATCTGTTCCCGATGTTCATCGATTGTCATTTCAAGGGTAACGAATTCTCTGATGGAACCGCCTTGATTGATTGTTCCATCCGCATTGTAGACCGGTATTGGTCGTGGTAGCTTATGTGTGGCTAATCCCAATTCGTGTACTAATTTGGGATCTATCGTAGTACCGGTACATCCTGAATCTAACAATGCTGTTTCCTCTTTCATTTCCCCTGATGGTGTGAAGATTTGGACCTTAACCTCAAACGCGTTATCAGATCTTTTTCTTTGTACATATTTGGGTTTTTGTTGTAATTCTCGGAGAACGAATTGTGCTTCGATGTTGTCTAGCCCCTTAATTTGCCTTATTAGTTGCGGGGTGACTTCCTGTTCTCGTTTATCGTGTACAAAGGATCTGAGGTGTTTGAGTGCGGTCGCTTCGCTCCGATCATTGACGACTTGTTTGATCCATTGTGATGTCCATGGATCTATCGTGTTTTTCCACGATCTCGATTTTCTGGCTCGATTATCCACCACTTTCTTGGGTAGGATCTCCAGGGGCGCGCTTTTGGCGTCTTCCCCTTTCGACTCACCAGCCGACCTTGTCAGCTGGTTCTCCATCCCTTTCTGTGGAAGGATCCCTTTCTCTTGGGACTCGTCAAGCTTCTTCTTCTTCCTTTTCAAGATCGTGATTTTCGGTTCGCTTATTCCGGTTGAACCAAACCCTTGGTCTCCTCGTTTCGTCTCATCAAGGCTTTCTTCTTCATTTAATTTGTCAAGTCCAATCTTTTCCAAGATTAATTGTGCGACTCGATCTCCCTTTTTTATCTCGAATCTTATATCCGAGTGATTTATAAGAAGAACCTTGACTTCCCCTCGATAATCGGCATCAATGACACCGGCCCCAACGTCGATTCCTTTTGTGGCTAGACCTGATCTAGGAGCGATTCGGCCATATGCTCCTTTTGGGATAGCGAAAGCTATTTGTGTACTTATTAACTTTCGCTTCCAAGGAAGGATCTCAGTTTCCTCAGCGCTATATATATCGTATCCGGCGCTGTGCTCACTTCCTTTTGTTGGCTTTCTTGACTCAGGTCCTAGCCTTTTGAATTGTAACTTAGAGATCTCGTACTCGTCAACTGGCAAAATAGAATATTTATTTGCGCATGTATATACGGTACTATTAGAAGAGCTAGTCGATCTCATTTCTGCTCTTCTTCCGGAAAACCCTTCTCGATTTCGTTGATCTGGGCAGCCAGATCGTCATTGTCCGTGTATGTGATTGTGCGGTTACGGAAGACCATTTGTCGCACTGGGCGACGTGGGCGCATGTGCTCAGCACACGGCCATGGCTTTCCGCACCTCCTACAAAGTCCTTGGGCTTGCGCCCGCGACAAATCCATTGGGACACCTTGTCCCCCAAACGTTCCCGGCGTATATAGACTGGGCTGTTCTGATTTCGGAGCCGACGGCCCCTTGTAGTTCGGTGATACGTATTTAGGAGTCTGCGGGAGAGCTCTCTGGCTCTGCAAGACGTCCCGTTGAGTGTTGTGTCCAGCGGCCTTCTTCCTTGCCGCCTGTTCCTCCAGAAGCCTTTCTGCTCTAATCAAGGCCTTGGTCCAATCGTCCATCGTCCCTTCATCCACCAGATTGATCTGAGATCGTTCGACAAATTCGACGATTTCAGATTTGACCGCGTTCCTTAATAGGTTGACCAAAATGGCCGTGTTGTCTTGCACGTTCATTCGTGCGCGGATCGTGGTTTGATGGAATCGAAGGATGAATTCCTCGATTGACTCCTTGTTTCCTTGTTTCATTGCCATCAGCTCTTGTTCGGCCTCTCTTTTGTCCGAGGCCGGTGCGAACGTGCTAGCAAGATCTTTCTTAAATTGGTTGAACCCATATGTGGATAGGTTCTCGCCATGTTCCTCAATGACGTTGTCAGCAAATCTCTTGGCCGCCCCTTTTCTCATTAGGCCCAAGACGATTGCAATTTTTTCAGATCCACCGGGCGTCCGATTAAAACCCCCGAGGTAAAGACAGACTTGTCGCCACCAGTTGAAGAATTCCTTTTTGTCTCCCGTGAAGTCGTCGGGTTTGGTGATGTAAGATTTGGTAAGAGGGGCTTCCTCTTTTCCATTTGGCTTGGGTACTCGTACAGGGTTGATAATGTCGGGGACCATCGGGTCCTCCTGTTTCGGTTGTTGTTCCGCCTTATATTCGCGCATGGCGGCGGCAACGGCATGGGCGATGATTGCCTGCAAGTCAGGTGGGGGATCGGAGTTGGAGGTAGAGGGACCGGCGGGGACGTCCTCGAAGAGATCGTCGTCTGCCATTCTGATCGGCGGCTCGTCAATGGAATTGGACGAGATGGAAGTGGTCGGGGAGGTTGGAGTGGAGTCTGAGCGTGGAAGAGGAATAGTTTCGGGATAGTAGATCTGAAAGAGATCCACTTTGATTTGATTGTGGTCGCGATGTCCGAGTACCAATTACTACCCTGTAAAACAGGCGTTCTGTTGGCTCTAGACCGAGTGCGGGATTGGGATA
>JBBPUD010000322.1:0-27904 GCA_038094475.1 Phylloporus aff. rhodophaeus
GACCAATTACCTTGTATAATTGGAGTTGACAGTGTACGGGGTCTGCAATGGTTCATTTACCAATTGGAGTAGGCTTCTGCCGCTGCGGCGCCGTCTAAATGAGCACGGTTGTCCCGCATTCCATAATCTGGTGTGCCTCCGATGCTACAAGTCCGACAGATCTCGCGTCCCTGCTTGGAAGCTTTTCGCGGAGTTTCAAACGTTACCGAGTGTCGGGGCTGCGCATTTTGTCGAGGAAAACACGGAACATCCCAAGACAGGCGTATATACGGCCCGGATCAGCATGACAACTGGGTTGCTACGCGGCCATGTCTACCTATTCTTGAATGTGAACACGCTATGCTCTGTTTAGAGACCACGATGTCTTCCGTTTGGCAAACCACTTGAGAATCGAAGAGGACAGAAAACCTATAAAACGTCTCTCGTTTGCGATCTGGTAGGAGCAGACCGGTCGGATTCCGCATTGCGTACACCTTACATCGTGCTTGATGTCCAATGATTCTCGGCCCTCTTTCTCATTTGCGTTACCTCCACGCAGCCTTACGGATATCAATCAACTCTTCACCCGTGAGCTTTCTGCTATCTAACATTACACTAGATGACCTCCACGAAAGGTCCACAAGACGCTGACTACCGTGTAAGCCCAATGCTATGCTCGACAGCGTAATTATCTTTCCATCCGTGTCACTTTCGTGTCCTTACGATGCTTGTTGTTTAGAGAGGACAGTCGACTATGTGTTCAAGAACGTCCAGCTCTGGTGTGCAACACCTCGTTTTATGAGCCTCGCTATAATATCCAGCTCTGGTAAGCCATCTGATTCATGACATTCACCGGGCTTAATCCCATTATCTAGCCCCAGCATGGATGCCACTGCATCTACCAGTTCAACTTAGTATGTACGCATGAAATGAGACCTATTCTTCGTCTCACCACCCCCTGTAGTACAGAGGATGATCCGAACTTGCGGCGTGCGTTCAACATGCCTGTGGCCACCGATGTACCGGGCACAATGATGGAAGAGACGCGCGGTGCACATGCGATATCCGTCCCTTGTGGGATTGGTTGGCGTGGCACATGTCTGGATGAACACGCACCTCTGTCGTCAGATCCGTTTTATCCAGACGGACAGTTGCTGCCTCGCTTCCTCATAGAAGAAACACCTCTCCATGAACCAAGCGGAGTTTCGCACCTCGTGCACTCTTTTCACGGAGGTGCTCCTCGTTCCCATCCACCTACCCCACACCACAATCCTCTACATCACCTATTGGGTTCTCACTTGACTCACCGCTGGACTCGCCCAGCTTTCCAATCGTATTCTCCCATCCATCGTCCGCTACGCCATGATTCAATTGTGTCAACTCACCGTAGACGACCGACCCGTGCAATCGAATATAATGGCCGATGGATCGACGAGGCAGAGCTCCTTCAAGGCCTGATGCAACCCAGCGGAAATATCAACGTTCACCATTGTCGTTGGGAGGAAGATCTGTCCCCATGTCACCTCTCGATCAAAGGTGACAGGTCATCCATCAATCTACACATCCAAAAGTGGCACGGTGGAAAGCCGGGTGGGGACAAGCTCAGAGCCACCTGTCGTTGGTCTGGTTGCGGAGCGGCAATGCTAAAGGATTCCATCCCTAGACACGTTTTAAGCATCCATCTCGGGGAGGTGTGGAAGTGCCGAGGTTGCGGGAAGGAGATAGTCCGGAACGACGCATATGGGCGGCATGCCGCAAGGTCGGGTTTTAAGGGTTGCCGAACCTTGGGCGCTGTGATCACATACACTGACGCAGAGGTGGTCAATGCTCAGGCTGTTCTCAATGGTGGTGGAAAGTTGCGGTATAATAATGTGTGATTGTATGTACTCTCGTTCTCAGCGTCATGATTCGGACCTGCAGCCTAAACAAACTAGGAGGGACCATTTTGTTCATAATGTTCAATAAGTTCTTAACTTCTCTGTAATGGCCGACGTGTGTCTTGGTTCTTTCCGACCTGTAGTATGTTTGAACACTGTCACATGATGTCACGCGTCATGTCCTGGAATTGGTAGCGGATTCCATGTTTCTGTTGCGATTGTTCATCCGAGGTTAACTAATCATAGGATCGAGCAGGTAATATGTCACGACACAGGTACGACCAATGTCACGGCTTGGAAGTTCATCTCATCAACGCGTCGATTGACAAGTGACCGGACCGGTGGCGCTGCCTGCGGGAGTACTTGTATTGACCATCGTATCACCGCTCCAGAAGGCTGTTCGAAGACTGGATTTTTCGCTTGTACTATCCCTGTGTTACATCCATCCTCGCGGTGCGGTGGTATCCACTACATGGCGGCAGAAACGATTTACTTAGTACTACACCCGGAGACGATCCATTATTCGAATTCATATTCTCACGCACGGGTCATGAAGATATTCTTCCTTCGTAGTATGGTAGAGATTCTTTTTCGCCTTCTCGTTATCAATGCTGATTCTTCAGTGCACAGAGGGTGGTGCGGTGTGGTCTCTGCGCCACAGAACAGGAAGTCCCAGCGGTTAATATGGAGCGCAGTGTTGAAACGGGATTCGGACACGCCATCTGGACCTGGCTCACCTCACGGTGAGGATGACATTCGAGTAGTCGCAGATGGACCAGATCTCGAAGGAAATCTCATTGGTTACCTCCCAAACTCCGCTCTGCACACGTGAGAAGCAGTATAGCACTATGTTGTCTACTACAGGTTCGACGCCCAACTTCCACTATCTTCTGGCATCGAGGCTATCCCAAGGAGGGCTATGCCCACTGGAACATACAACGATATAAGCCATGCCCTTGTCGTGTTCGCTGAAGCCCACCCTTCATCGTCTGAGCGTCTATCAAATATCTCTCTGGCGTTTATTTTTACAATCGTTCCCATGGAGCCTGTTGGTGGCGGACCCATCCAGTTACGTGCTTCAACGGTACTTTCTCTCCGGACCTCCATCTGTTTCATTGTCAAGCATAACCCAGTCACTTAATCTCGGCGTGCACAAACAGTGCCAACAACCAGTTGTATGGAAACTTTCTAAATGAACGTGCCGACTGACTCAGTTGGGCTGCCAAGTGGCGACCTGCCGCCCTCCAAACCCTGCTTGGCCGGTTTGGAGCGCCTTTCCGTATTTTGACCGCCCTCCAGTTGGCAATTGGCACTTCGTCACTGGAAAGCAGCCATGAGGATGCATACAAAAAGTCAGCCTTCGCCGTGTCTCAAGTTCTCCTCGACCAGGTCTCGTGCCCACACAGAGCAGCGTCATCATGCAAACCTCAGGCTCCTTTTTTGTTCCCGCCTATGGTTCCGCAGAAGAAGGGATTTTCTTTGGTCGGCCCTATGATAGTGCCGATCTGCGCAGTTTCTCTGATTATGGCTCGGGATGGTCTACGGAAAACTCTGCCGATCCGTCTTCAAGGTTAGTAGGGGGGAGATATCAGTCGCATCACCTGACAACATGCAACAGACACCTTGATGGTTATGATGCAAGTTTTTGGATGCCTCCCTTAAACGCAGTACCGCAAGAAGTTGGTCCCGGAACTCTTTCTAACCACATCTTTTCAAGTTTCAACGATCACTATAACCCACACCACACGTACTCTCCTGATCCGCAGATCCCTGGAACACCTCAATCATCTGCGTCCCTTGATCCCACTTTGTATTCCCAATATTCTGTAAGTAATGTTTCTGGACTCAGGTTGTTTGTTCTGTTTGCTTAGGTGGTTCCCCCCCCTGTATAGGTCGTTCACAATCCCTTGATCCCGTGTCACTTCCCACCCGACTGCTCTCTGGAGAGCCATATGACCCCTTATGATTACACCCAAAACTTTGTTGAAGAACCTCAGCCATTCAGTCGGGCTATGCACACCCACGTGCAACCTGGCCCCGATAATCCTTCTTCTTTTCCTAGCACAACTACTCGTACGGTTCCTCTTCCCTCCGCTGCGAGGGTACCTACCCGTCAAAACTCGCGAGGGAGCCGCCCCACAAGCTCTCCGTATCATCCGGCAAGAGCATTCTCGTTTCCGATCCAGTCCATTGCGCCCAGCGACACGATGCAGCCCATCTGTGGGTGGGTAAACCCAGATGGCGTCATCTGTGGTGCTCCACTCACTAGGTCGACCGTTCCGGAACATCTCATCACGCACGGCATCACGAAAAAATCACACAACGAACCTGTGTCGTGTGCATGGATAGAATGTCGTCTTAGAGGAGGGAAAGCGACCCTGAATCGCGAGAGCTTGGTTCGCCATATCCGTGAGAAGCATTTGCACTACAGGCGGAGTTCTAACTAGGTTCGGGTTGTTCCATTCCAACTGAACTGCCCTGAGTCAAAGTTCTCCAGACAATCCTACGTTTTCACGTTTTATGGCACAGGACTGTGGTTGATTCATTATCAGGCTTATCGTTCGGTCATTTTATCCCATTCGGAGATACCTGTGACACTGTTGTACGGCTCTCCCCAGCGCAGGATCGCTTGTAAAATGTAGGATAACCGTACTTTTACTTCATACTATACAGCTCTATTCCTACTACTCTTACCAATCACTCTGTCGGTGACACAAACCAACTACTGCAAGTTGCTGTCACTCGGTTGTCTCGTGGCCTTGACTTATAGTAATGTGGCCACTGGAGAGGGGTGACTGGGAAGGCTAGCAAGGAAACTTAGGAGGCGTGCGGGTGCTGGATCGATGACTACCTACGACAGCCGACGACTAGGACCTACTACGCCAGGACCCCCGCCCTGGTCCCATTCCCATACCACCTCCGTGCCAAACCTGGGAATCTATCACCATTTGCCAACATACTCACGTTTCCCTTTCAAAACCGGGCCGACCTGTACCCAAAGTCCACCTAATCCCGCCACGAAACAGAACACGAGTCGGAACATATGCTGACAGTCATTAGTAACAAATTTTCAGATCTAAGCAGCACTCAATCTCCCACAGATATCTCTTTGTTTCCAGATTATTGCTGGATCAGCCTGAAACAAGGTGCGAGGCTCCCTCCTTGAGGCTTCGAATGCCTATCAGTCGGTCAGATAGTTACCTCGGCGATTCCCGAGTAGTATTGAGATTCCGCTTCGTACCGCTGCCAAAACCTCCACCAGTTATCGAACCATCCATCGCATGAGGTCTATTAGCCCTAAGACCACAACAGCCAATTGGTGCAGAAGCCTGCCATAGGCTGATAGCTGTGCTGCGATGTTGAGTTGGAGGCGGTGATATGCAGTGCTTCCTGTGATACTGAAATTGATAATGGAGGACTTAAAAACCTGATTTTTGGCTCGCCCTTGGCGTGAATGCTCCCTGCATTAGTCAAACGCCTTGCGAGGATGGTGCGTTCTATGATTTCCTTATACCAAGTCAATTATTTGATGTGGAAGTATTTCTCCCAGAATAGAAGCACACGAAACCCGTACCTCTGTGTCGGTACCTAGATATTGGTCCCGTCTGGCGCGTTTTCGACTCCCACGAAAGGTGGCTAGAGTTTCAGGACCTATGTACGAGAGGGCCATGTTGGCAGCCAATAGCATCTTGGCATGTTTGGCACCCGGATACGATCCCTGTTTTCCCATCCCACTCATTGGTGTAATATGGAAGGCTTCCTAATGCCAATGGCACCGTTGGCACGGGTGGATGTCGGAAATTTAATCCCAAGTTCCTGCAGCCCTCCCCCTTTGTCTTCGTCGTCACCTCGATGACTCCTCTTGATTCAGCCGACCTCCTCACTGTGCGGCTAGGCCCTACGCTTGGTCTACACGATCTCAGCCCTAATGCTTGGGACATACCATTAGGTGCACAAGAAAGGTATGCACTTCTCGTCGTTCCACTCAATCGGAAACTTGACTGTTTCCTTTGACTAGAGACTGGGGTCCTCCCGGAGTCCATGCCGATGCCTCAGCATACGCTTCCATGATTCAAGAGTAAGTGGAATCTTGGAGTCGGAGAAGACCCAGACTAAGACTTTTCCTCAGGTTAAGCAACCTCGATCAGGTTTCTTTCCCTTCAAGTGCCAGTTATTTCTTGACAACTGCAGATCAAGGGGATCTGGACGCTACTTTTGGAATGAATGGTTATCTCCCCACTGCTGCCGGACTCGGCCCGTCGTTTAGCACGAGTGATGACAGACCCCCATTTCCACCCTTGGTGTCAGTGCCAAATTATAGCCGGTGTACCTGTTTGGGTCCTGAGAATTGCTTAGGTTCTGTGTTTACTGATGTTCCCGTGAGTACCTACGCTTATATTCATTCCTTGAACTCAACCTTGGAACCTTTCGAAGGAGACGGGCCGTATTTCAAATGCAGATGATGAAGTTGCTGGATATATTTCATCTTCAGCTCCTTTTGCAACACCGCGTACGCTCCCTCCTTGCCCTCAGACCTTATACATGGACAAAGTCACGGAAGAAAGTTTCGGGGTGAAGGCATTGGTACCACTTGAACGATACATGTCGCTAACACTGTCTGCAGATTTCTAGTTCTTACAAATTCCCCGCTGTGAACACCGAATCCCGATGTTTAGAAAGCGTTGACGAAGCAGCCTTCCTAAACAATATTTCTCCCTCCGACCTAACGGCATGGATTGACGATTCATCGGACTTTGGGGATTTTGACTTCAGGGTGAGTTCGTTGCATACGGTTTTCTCCCATATACTAAACTGTCATATTCTTTCCCCAAATGCTTACTTCCCGCTCGAACAGCATTTTATTGTGCCCGAAGAACCCGTCAACTACTGCGAATGGACAGATGAAAACGGAGCGGTATGTGGCGAGAAACTCACCGCCGCAAGTCTTCCTGGCCACTTGTCTGCACATGGGATCAAAAGCATGTCTCGTGATCGGCCCACAATGTGCAAGTGGGTTGGTTGCAAAAGAAGGAAGCCCGTCAACCGTGAAAGCATCGTTCGTCACGTTCGCGAGGTGCATTTGGGCCTAAGACGTCCCTCAAAACGAGCCCAGGAGCCCTATTCATGAAGGCACTAGTTTCCCTTTACTGGTCCTATGCAATCTCCACCTTCGTTTGGGTATAGTACTTTTGGATTTTCGTCTACGGTCATTCACCATGGTATTTATAGTATGCAATATACTTTTTGTTTAGTAGCCTACACCGATTCCCATCCCACATGTTGTATTCTAGTGACCGATACGGTATTGTATTAGCCTGGTACTATGGATTTCTAAGGCTTTGTCGGAATACTACATCACATTGGCACGACCAGGGCCCAAACCAAATATATCTAAGCTTCTGCCAACCCACCATCAATGCGGCGTTGAATCGGCCTTGCCCGGTTATTGATTCCATGATGCCAGTTGCTCGTAGCACGATGTCCGCCCGCTGTTCAGGTACCTGTTCCCCTCCAAGCTCTATTTCCGGTGGCCGTGCGGCAGTGGTTGTAAAACCCTCCAAACCTTCCGATGACCGCTTACCACAGATCGACCGGGACAGCTCCCATTCCAAGCTGCACACTCTGATTTGCTATTGGACGCCTTCTCATGCACCAGCCCAGTGATCGTTCTTTACTCCTATTGTGCGCTTCTCGCGGCTGTGATGCGTTCATACATGCCACCTGGTAGTGGCACTGTCACCGTGCGGCAGACTGGGATAAAAGCCTGGTTATCCCAGGATGAAGAAGTCAATTGGCCCGCAAGTAAGCTCCACCTTGCACCAGTCTGACTTGTCCTCCCTTGCCCCTCTACCATCAGAACGTACACTCTCAAACTGACAAACCAAACACGCACGCCAATCGTTGAATCCGGTTCGTACCCTGACCCACGAGGCACGACGCATCCTCTTTTCTCTGCGCATAAATGACGCGCCCCGCTGACGTCTTGTACAGTGCTATAACACCGTCATTCCTACGACATCGATGGCGTTTACACGTTTTGAGCTTTGCCTTTCAGGCTGGAGATTCCACGATGCACATGCTCGGCCTCAGCTGACTGTCTTGAGGCAGGGCCATCACCTCGTTGTCACTGGGCAGGCATTCGGCGCAGCTGCCTCGGTGCGGATATCCCTGCGTTGGTGCACCTGGTTGTATAGGTGGTGCGACCGCCTGTTCCGCTGGCTGCATCGACCTATGAATGCCGGCGTCACCTTGAAGCGCCTGCCAACCCCAACCCCAAGTGCTCTCAAGGGCGCTCCCACACGGTAGCAGCCGAGATTGCCCCCGATGAAACGTGTTTCCTTCAGTCTTGCCTTCCTCTTTGTCTTCTCGTTCTCTCTCTCTTCTTCTTCAACGTATATCAAATCCAAATCTAAAATTGTCCCCTCGGTATGCAGGGGCGTTATGCCCCATTCTTTTCGTTTCATGATACCCATTATGCAGAGAGGCCTGTTTTCGTACCATACCCGCTATGTTTCCTCTGCTAGGTATCATGAGCTATTTTCCATAATCATTCCCCCCATGTTCCCGAAAACATTACAATACGGTGTACTACTACGATACGAATCAGAATCAATACGAAAGAGTCTTATGATATTCATGTTCGAATTGCCTCCGTTGGCGGTAGGATCTTGGTAAACGTGACGGTACCATCCCTATTGGTCTTGGCCGTAAAGGCCAACTCGCTAGGATAACTGATGGGATAGGCAGAGCTGCATGCAGCCTCCTTGTTCGCGTGGCCTCGTACAGAGTCAGGACGCGTGTGCGACTTCTTGCACACGGAGCACAGCCATTTCAAAAGCAGGTGGGTTTGGACATGGCGTACCATACCGCCCCAGTGCCCGGAATGCCCACAGCCGATCCATGGACAGCGGAATACGTCGTCCGGTCCCTTTTGTGCGTTATGGACGCGTGTCATGTGGGCCTTGATCGCACGGTCCTCTGACGAGATCCAGATGCCGCAATCCTCCACACAGCAGCGGAAGAAGGGGGTATCTCCAGCTATGGAGGATGGTGGGAACTCGACAGCTTCTAATGGAACCGTGATTGTGTAACGTTGGCCGGAGGATGCTGTCATGTTCGGTTGGACTTGGTTCGACGTTTCGGGGTACAATGTTCCGGGGTGCGACGAGCCAGAAAAAGAAGGGCTCGGGTAAAGATACAAATCAGTGCCGAGACTCTCTGTAGGAGCGAGGTCGGGTGCGGGGCTAAATGGGGGTAGATCTCGGAGGGTGCTGGTAGAGTGGCAAGAAGAGAGCGGAAGAGTGGGACCCGGACGGAAGATAGGGTTGGTGTAGTTTGACATTCCAGCGCCAAACGTCTGACCCATGGGCATGTTGACGGGAGATGACGATATAGCACGAGAATATTCGCCCGTGTAATTGTCATTGAAGCCACACGACAACTCGTCGGGAAGCAAATGGGCGCCAATCAACCCGCTGCCAACCTGGGCGCGCTCAACCACAGTGGGCATCGTAACTGCGTGCAGGCCACGCTGTGAGAATAAAAAACCAATTCCCGAGGATGGTGAGTATCCGAGATGAGTTGAATAGCTGTCACTAGGGACCGGATGAAAGGTTCGCGGGGGCGGAGGAGGCGAATTAAACCACGCTGCAGTGGCGGGCCCGTAGGGTGGAATGGGGATACCCGATGGCAAGTTATTCGAGGGAAGCATATCGTCCCAAAGCCAACAAGAGGCATTGTCGGCTGAGGTGGCCGTAGGAGAGGATTGATAGATGGGACGAAACTGGTCAATCAGTTCCGACTCATGACCACGATCAAATTCGGTACCGTTGCTGTATTGAACGCAAATGTCAGTGTCATCATAAGTTGATAAATTGCCTCACAAACATCGATGGAGAGGAACGGTCTATCCCGTCTTCTGAAGGAGCATAGCGAGTAAACGGGTCATGCATATTGGAGTGTCGGGAACTCGAAGGACGAGTTCTGCAAGCCTATCCTTTGCAGGCCTTAAATATTAGACCATCCCTGAGCGGGCGATTGGCTGCCATTGTCAATGGTACAATTTTCGCGTACCCAAGAATCCGGGTGGCGAGATCGGGATCGGCATGAATAAGGTTCAGAACAGAGGCAAAATCTTGGCCAGGGCCCATCGAGCCTTCCGAAAAGATCAGCAAATCACCGCTCCTGAAAGCCACGAGGTGCCATCCTGTTCCGACTCTTACATATAGGTCACTGTAAAGGACTTGTTAGCCGTAACTTTAGACGTCACAACACGTGGCATAAAAGGCGCAGAAACAGCGAGAGCGGGAAGAAGGGTGACTGTGCCTGCGAGATCCAATGGAGTTGCATTCGAATGGTGAATGTCCAGGGATGCCAGCCCGGGCCCTGATGCTGGGAAGTAAAGACCAAAAGGAAATGTGACTCTAACATTGTGAAGCACAGCAAAACGAAACTTCTAATAGAAGTGAAAGCGTCCCAACGTACCGGTTGTTCATGTATTTGGGGTGAGATTACCGCGCCCCTGGCTAGAGATCCGCCCTGTCGCAGCCTACCAATTTTCCGCTCAGCGTACTCACCAGAATATGTTCCATGAAACAGTGACAAACGTATGTTCAGAATGTCCGTGTGTGACAAGCACATCGCAAAAGTATGCTCTGTCCAAGATCTACGCTGGTGGTTGGCCTATCTATTAGCTCCCTGAAACAAGGGAAAAGGTCTGGAGGGTGCCTAAGCCAAGGATGAAACAAATGACTTAAAAATTTTTGTAGGTGGTTATGGGTGGCATTTTTTTTTATCAAGCGATCAAAGTTGCTCCACGCAGACATTGCCGCAGAGTCTCCGCAAACTCGCGAAAGTGTTTCAACTTTGATAGAGCTTGTGGCGACTTGATACCAAAGACGTTGGTTATGACGTTGGGTGGAAGGGAGTGATAGAATGCCCAACAAGACTATGAGATCATACAGGCATAAGTTAATGGACTTGAGAAGACAAATCGAGACAGCCTGTTAGACAGAAAGGGAGCAGGAACGAATACGAATTAGATCATCCTAACGTCGTGATGGCACTGGCTTGAACTCACGGCTAAATAATGCGCTGAACCACTGCCAAAATTGCTCAAAATCGTAGGCGGTTTGGCTTGGTGGCAGAGAATAATCTGGACGTAACACAACCCTGGGGGTATCACCAGTTGTCTTGTGAGCAATCACCGGCACCGTTGGCGGTGGCCGAGTTCCCAATTCGTTCGTTGTGAAAGTCAATGGCAAAATTCCAATTGACAATGAGCGCACGAAAACGCACGTTTACGAGTGAACCATGACTGGCGTCGTCTACCGTGGCCATGGCCAGCTCCGCCTTGCAATGGTGCCGTTGTATGGTAGGCCGCTCATTCTGCGGCCGAGTCGTTCTGTTCACACGTTGTTACGAACCTCAGAATAATGGGGCCATGCTGAGCGCTGGCTGAGGGGTCTGGTAAACATTCTCCGCCATGAGGCTCCTCTTCCTTTTCTTTCTCGCTGGGTTCGCGATCGCCTGCGCCGACGACGAACTCCTCGCCCGCAATGGCCATGCTCACCGTCACACGAAGCGCGAATATCCCAAATTTCCGCTCACACCACCCTACCGCCCCCTCGTCTGGAGCGACTTCAATGTGATCCACACCACAGACACGCACGGATGGCTGCTCGGCCATCAGAAGCCCAGCTGGCCAGAACCTAACTACAGGTAGAGTTCTCCTCCTGTTTGTGACAGGCGAAGCGCGCGCACCTGTCGAACCATTACGTCGAGGCTCATGACCTGGCAGCGGTGATCTCGGTGACTTTGCCAGCTTCGTTACCCATATGAAACAAATTGCTGTCGTCAGTGCGTTCAGGGCCTTCCTTGCTTCCCTACTAACAAGCACAAGCAGGAAAAGGACGCCGACCTTCTTCTAGTCGACTCTGGTGACGTGCACGATGGTAAATCACTCCGCAATTCCTTATTAGCTCAATGTTCAAATTTCATGATGTAGGAACTGGCCTTTCGGATGGCTACCCTGATGGTGGCGTGGACGGTCACGAAGTCAGCTTTGCCTTGCGAAGTGAAGTACACACGCTGACTGTATGGATGGAAATAGTCGAACAAGTTTTTGGAGCGCCTTCCGTACGATCTGATGGCAATCGGAAAGTGGGTCGAAGGCCGTGACACACCGTACTTGATCCATACTCATCTGCCAACAGCCATGAACTATACGTCTATGCCGACACCTACGACATGTATGTTCACCGAACCACACAAGACACCCCATGCTGACCCTGTATTCTCTTAATTTCCTTCACGTCCCCATTACCGACTGGCTGGCGCTGGTGACTCGTATGGATGGATGTATATGCTTTACGACATACCCTCGATCGCTTCCATCGTGTGGACCCCGATGATCGTCCTATTCTAACCTGTGTTGGACTGCAATCCGACGGTGACAATCACATACCCTGCACTGCCTGGACCCTATGGCGTAAACTCCGTGCTCAACCCTGGGACTTTAACAATGGATCCGATGAACTCATTCACTACTACAGGTACACCAATTTTGCTCCCCACCTGCATGGTCGCTACCTATCATCTAATGCCAACATCACTGTTTTCGATTCTGCAGGAGAGGTCATGAGTGTACCTGTTGGTAGTAAGCCGTATCCTTCGAACGAATCCTCTTCCCTCCTGACCAATGCTTTGCAATCTGGACTAGACCGTTACGCAAAGTTTATAACTAGGAAGTGCGTATGATTCCCTTACTTGGCTTTATTTCCTCATTGACACCGCTTTAATAACGCACATTCCTTTATCCTGACATCATTTCCCCGCCCATTTGACGCATTACATACAGAGGCCGCAGGGTGACATCCCTTGGTGTTCTTTATGACTTCACAGGAAACCCTGTTAATACTACAGTTCAATCTGTAGCCGACATGGTGAGGGAAAAATGGGTAAGTGCATTCTTCTGCATTTGCGATCATGCTTCCGACGTTTGAATTATTCTAGTTTGCAGAAGCCATTGCGGAGGAACCAGATGTATTCCTTCTGGTTGGGTGCGTGTGTAATATTCATTGCGAGGCGCTTTAATATGTGTTGGCAGACACATGCCAGTGTCTTATGATAACTGTAGGCTACGATTCAAGGGGTTTTGGACACATGCTGATCGATGTTTGGTTTTAGGGCCCGCTGTTTTTAATGCCATCAGAGCCGTGCACCCATACACGCCTATCTTGATTTTCGGAGGTACATACTGGTAATTTAATGTGTGGTTGTCCCCTGGTGCCTAATTAGTGGATATGTGCAGGACATAGTCATATCCGCGATTGCCAACAGTACGACGGAAGGACAATGGCCTTGGAGAGCGGCCGTTACATGGAGACGATTGGTGCGTTTAACAGCTACCCTCGCAAAGGCAACCCTAACCCGATTAGTCAACAGGATGGATGAGTGCGTGTTCGTTCCCGACGTGTTGATGAGCGCCACTGAGATTTGATGACAGGCGCAGATCTCAATGCTGCCGTCGGTAATACCAACAATATATCATTCACTCGGAGGTATCTAGATCAAAATAGGGTTACATACGAGGTGCGCTATTACAGCATGTCGCGCTCACAAAGGTTCTGAGACGGAATGCCTTGTAGTACCATACCACAAAGTCTAACTCGACTTTCGACACACCCGATGGTCGCAGTATCACGAATGGATTACAGCAACTTGCTGTTGACTTCGACTTGGCACACTTGTACGGCACTGCTCCCCAAGATTATACTATGGACCAGTACGTCTCGGCCAGACAGCCGCGCCTTGCAGTGACCGCATCGATCCCCACAGGAACCCATACCCATCCAGTGGCAACGTCTTGACATTGTACATCACAGAAGCCGCGCCTGTCGCTCTCGCCGTCAACAACTCACGCGCCGACCTTCCCAACATCATCATCATCAACTCTGGTGAACTACGCTACAACGTCTTCCAGGGGCCGTTTACCAAGAACGACCAGCTCACTGCTATACCATTTCCGGATTCGTTCTCCTACATCCACGATGTGAAGGCCAGCATCGCAAACCAGGTTTTGTCTGGTTTGAATAGTGGAAGCGCCGCTAAGCGCTCTCAAGTCGAAATGGCGGTGTGGAACCAAAGGCACGTCGATAGCCGTTATCGCGCATGGCGAGAAGAGATGGGCAAACGCGAAGCGGAGACGACCAACACGACCGAACTGACGCTCGGCTATGTCACCAAGGACGTAAGTCGTTCTCCGCTTTTTGTGCGTGGCGTTTTGAACGCTAGGCCGCGTTTTCTTGCACACAGGGTTGCCCTGGCGCGGGTGATGACACGTTGCATCTCCCATTGACGTATTATCCCGTCCCGAACTACGTCGGTTCCAACCCGCCCCATGTGTCAGGTGACACGCCTATCGATCTTGTCTTTATCGATTTTATCGCGCGCGAGGTGTTGCACATTTTGAATGGCTTGCAAACCGAGACTGTCTATACGTCAGCGAACGTGTCGTCGTATACGCCGACGCTGGCGAATGCAGTGCTCGGACTGTATGCGCAGGCGGCGTGGAACTGAGCTCGGCTTTGGATCCGTGTCGGGTCAAGGATCAATGACATGTTGCTGTAGCGGGTATCAAACTTGATGACGACGATGACGACGATGCGTGCGTCGCATAAATGACGCCAGGGTAGCGTGTCCCTGGACTCGGAGCCAAAGTATCTGTCTTGTGTACAAAATACGAATATATGGACAAGAAGTTGCAGCGTGTGTGTGTTATGTAAAATGAATAAAATTATGAATTTATTCTAGGATGTGTGGGAGCCAGCCCGAGTGACAAGGGCCCCGGGCAAAAAAAAAAAAAGAAAAAAATAGGATGGGAATAAGAGAAGGAGAGAAAGAGGATGGAAAAGAGGCACAAGGAATGCGAACGAGGACAACGATGAGAGAACTCAGTCGTCCGTCCGCCGTTTCTTGGACGGTCTTTGCAACGGATCAGCTTTGCGCGCGTCCAGCACACGCCGCAGGTCCCCATGCGTAGGCTGACCCACGCCCAAACACCCCGAACGACTATGCGCCCGATTACACGCGTCCGCGCGCGCAAACTCGTGCCTGCACGTCGGACACCGCACCCTGAATCCAATGTGCGTCACCACGTGCCGCGCAATGCTCGTTCCCTTCATCTGCGGCTTTGGGCAGTCGCGCCACAGACAGCGCGTCGTCACCTCACCGCCCCGGAAGCCGTGGAAGAGCGCGAGGTGGTCCGCGACGCTCGACTGGTCGCCTTCGATCCACATCCCGCAGGGTGTGTGGGTGATGTCCCAGAAGCATTCGTATACGTGCAGGAGCTTGTCAGGGCGCGCGAGTGCAGCGGACCAGGATTCTTCGTCGACGCGGTGGCCGTCGCAGCGAATGATGTTGCGCATCGGGGGTGGTTGTTGCGGCTGTTGTTGCTGTAGTTGATCGGATGGAGGGACGGGTTCCGAGATGTCGACGACTGCGGCATGAGGCACTGCGTAAACCGATGGTTCATCACTCTCCGACTCTGCGGATGGCGAGAAATGTGAAAAGGAAGGCGTGGCCGTGCCTGCGTTGGTGTTTGGATTATTGTCCGAGGCGGAAAGGGGAGGGTAGTGGGGAAAGGGGACGACGTTTGGGGAAAAGGAGGGCGAAAAGGGAGGTGAGGCGCGCAAGGCAGGATTAGTTACCGATGACCATCGGCGCAGATGACGCGAGCCTTGCGGAGTTTTCTGGGAATTGTGACCGATCGAACCAGCCCTTCTCGGGGAGGATCGCGGACTTTGGCTTGTAGAAGGGACGACAGGCTGAGGATACCAGGTGGGTGGTCGATTGACGTGGTCTCCAGAAGCGGCGTGGTGAGGAGACTCCAGGGCTGCTCGGGCATCGCCAACAAACGGGACGTGACTGTCAATCAATGGAGGAGCAGACCCTGGCCTCGGGAGATCTTCTGTCTCCATGGCTGTACCGAAAGAAGGGAGCTCGCACATAGGGTGATCGTGCGGTGACTGTGAGGACGAGAAGCCAGGAAAAGGCGTGGCCATGGTAGTTGCGTAGCGGTGATCGAGTGACACTATACCTTGGTGAGCAGCCTCCTGAAACGCTGGGCGTGATTGCACAGTCTGGCAATCGATGGGATAGTGATGACCCGTTGGCTCGTGCACTGTCGCGTGTGTCACCGTAGGGATCTGTTCTGTATATGTGAACGGGTTCGCGCAGTCTTCCCCCAAATAGTCATCATCGTGATACGCCGAGGGGGGTGGCGAAGGACTCGTGATCACACCGCCAGGCAGAAACGTCGTCACATCTATGCCTATAGATGGTAGTGCTGACGAAGACGTCGCGAGGCCAAAGTCAAAACTTCTCCCGAGTTGCCGGCCTGTTATCACCATGCTCGCTCGACGGGCACGTACGCGAGCGCTGACGTCAGAAAGAGGCAAAGCGAGCCCCGGCCTCGCGTCCTCGGCGATGGAACCAGAACCTTTGATAGATTGAGTCAGGAGTTCACGACCCGGTGCGGGGTAATGCAGGCTGTGTTGTGAACTCCAGGGCCTGCCACAGAGAACGTAAGAAGGCTTGAGTTCAATAAACTGGCGGACGTACGAGTTCTCAGTGATGGCCGTCGGTTCATCGACGGCAGCATGCTCATGACCACTATATCGCGGAGTAAAGTGAAACTCGCCAAGCTGGGCACATAAATTATTGTTTTGTATGTCGTCCACCGAGTCAGTCCGAACAGGAGGGGGAGGAAAGGTAAATGTCCGACCACTTGACCCCTGTCCATGATAGGACTCGAACAGCGTTGACGAACCCCCGCGTGGACGATCAGTCATTTCTGCACTGTAATTGGAATAAGGACACTATCTACACGTGGACGGTAAGGACGGACCTTGAGGGAAGATCATCACGTTGCACGTTACATATATGCGAATCGATGTCATCTTCTGCAGCGTGTTGTTGGATGGGGTCAGCGGGGTAAGATCTCGTTGGCGTTGGTTGGGAAAGAGTCAATGCCGAGCTAAAGTGTGCTTTTGGTATAAGGACAAAGAAGTGGGGGCATCCGACAATGCTCACCTGATGGAGAAAGTGGAGTAGTCGAGGGACCCCGACATCGCGGAGAGCGAGAAGAGAGGGACTGAGGAGTCGGTCGTTAAAAGGGAGGAAGTAACCGAGCGGCGAAGAAGAGTGGAAATCGAGTCCACTTTTGCAGTCAGTGGGACGACTCTCAAACGGGTCCTGGTCAAGGGCCAAGATCCAAGACCGGAAAGGTTCTTATAGATTCCACATTTGTCAGATGCGGGACGAGGCAGGACAACAATTGAGAGGAACATGGCTTCCCTACGCTTGCCGCACTCCAAGTGTCCTGCAAATCCGAAGCAGGGCAAGAAACACGATTGGAACAGGATGCAGGCATGAATGCATGTTCCGGTGAGCGGTAAGGTGCTAGCGCTTCCGGTCCGTTGAGGCGATGCATGGAATGGCGTCATGTTGTACGTTCTGAGCCTGAAGATTGATGATCAACAAAACCCTCTTCCTCAAAGAGCTTAACAGGTGGATGGCCAAGAACTCACCATTCAATCACTTGAGAGCAGGAGGAACAAAAGACACGTACACGAAGCGGAAATTGCTGACCTCATCGAGTAAATGGAGCATTCATGTTACCGCGGGGAGACGAGCGCGACCAAACATAGGACGCTTGGATCCACGAACGCCCAAAGAGGTATAAGTGAGTTTCAACTGGTTCAGCGTGTCCGTGGAGAGGGAACGGTTGAACCGGTGGTACGTGCCCCTTGGCCCACAAGCGAGGGGAGGGCAGGAAAGGGTATGTTGCAGTTGACGTAAAGCGGATCGCAGGATGTATTTCACGTGGCCAATTGTTAGCGATATCAAAGGAGATGTCCGGTGATAAAGGTCCGTGGACCTCATAGGAAGAGGACCCATTCCGCGGAGCGCGATGCCAAATGCACGGTGTAGAATGGTGAGTACAGCAATGACTGCAGACACGGCTTCCGAGTGGGTCATACGCAGTTGTGAAGGTAGGAGATTGGAATCGGAGCGCCCCGACGAGCACGGGCGGAAGGGGGCGCGGAGGGCGTCACCAAGGAGGGAGGGTGCATGCACAACGGGTGGCAGAAATTAGATTCATTGAGCGGGATACGTTGGTGGAATGAAATGACTCTGCGGTTGCCGGAGAACGCCGTGGGTTGATGGATGAAAACCATGCAAAAGTCATTGCGTCACCAGAAGCTGTAGTAGCGGGTGCTGTGAGGCAGCGTGTCGCTGTCACTTATTCTGAAGCCGGTGGTCCAGACGGACGTGGTAGACATACCTGTTCCAAAGGTGGAGAGGTTGGTGAGTTGGCCCACACTGTTGCGACGCAGTTCAACGTTGGAGACCACCTACAACCGCCTGGCTTTTCTACCAAACGTACCCAGTCGTCACCCAGGGCGTAGAGGAAAACAATGATCAGATAAGAGTTGAGTCGGAGAAATGGAGGTGGACAACTATCAGACGCAAATAACTTCAAACTCGGACAATGAACTTGTCCCTCTACACCGTCAACGCCTTCGTTATCCTCGACGCCGAGGGCCATCGTGTGCTCGCAAAGTACTACCGTCCGAAGAACCACCCACACGATCTCCCAAAAGACCCGCGCGCGTTCGAAAAGGGCCTTTTTCAAAAGACAAAGAAACCTGGCGGTGCGTCAGCTTACTCTACCCTCTCTCTTTCGCTCATGAGACCCTAGGCGATGTGATTCTCTACGACGGTCATCTCGCCGTGTTTCGGCACTCACTCGACCTTATTTTCTATGTCATTGGTGGACCATCCGAAAACGAAATCATGCTCTACTCGGTTCTGACGGCGCTGGTCGATGCCGTATCCCTGCTTCTGCGAAATCAGGTAGAGAAGCGTGCGGTGATTGAAAACCTCGACCTGGTGTTGCTGTGCCTTGACGAGACCATTGACGACGGGTAATCGTCCCTGCCGATAGGTTTTACACTCTTTTCTCATTCCCGTTCCCAGCATCATTGTCGAGACGGACTCTACTACGATCGCGTCTCGCGTCAGTCGACCCAAGGCCGATACGACCGAAATTGTCATCAATGAGCAAACGTTGATGAGCGCATACCAGACAGTGAGGGAGAAGGTGCAACAGAGGATCCAGCAGTTCTAGTTGCCCACCTCCCGTGTATTCCCAAGAGCACGGCCTCACTCCTTCCTGTGTCTTGGTCTTGTTTCAAAAAAGAGGTGAAACCGATTTGATTGGTAAACGGAACGGTGATGGATGTAAAGTAGAATGTGGTCAGCACCTCGCTCCCGCCTCATCTTACAATTGTCATTATGCAACCGTTCCTGGCGTCCTCCCCTGATAATCAGCTCCCCTTACTCATACAACAACCAGTGATCCCAGCTGGTAGCCATCACTCGGTAATCAGAGAGAGGATGATGGAGTGCGACCCGAGCGCTACTGCGGTGGTACCATGGAGGTCATAGGAGGAAGGAAAGACTAGGGACGATCAGTTGATCACCCGCGTGGCTACCAAGGGAGAAGCTCACCCTGCTTTAATGTCGGTGCGATTCATGATATTGTATACGGCTGCACCTGATGCTGCGACGACGGTGAGTGCTGTCGCCATGCGTTGAAGGGTGGATATACTGTCGTTTGACAGGGTGAAATCGGGGTGTTCGTAGATGGCGTAGGGACGCATGAGGGGTATGAATGACAGAGAATGAAGCGTTCTCGCTTTATACAGCTGAGGGAGATCTCGGATGAGGTGGTTGGACAATGATCTGGATGTCTCACCTGAAGGTCAATCAACCAGGACTTTATAGGCGTGTCAACGTACCCTATCAATCAAGTCCAGTTTTGCATCTCCGCGAGGAAAGATCCCTGCTCGGGTAGCATCTCCTCCGGGATGTCCTACTACATTGCCTTGTCCCGCTAGCCATGTATGAGCGCCGCCATGACAAAGTGCATGTCCATGTACCGACCCGTAGAAATGAAGGATAACGCATGACACGTTGTTCGGTTCGGTTACAAGGGGACACTGCAAATGGAATGAAACGTTCCCCACGCGTCTCCCGTTCTCCAGAATGAACACCCAGAGGGATGCGTTCAAACCTGAGCCGATGGCAGGCATCGACCCGTGTGGCGTTGATGGCACTGTGGGTACAAGACGACCATCTCTGCACCTCGATGGGGCTACCGGTGAGCATACACACCAAGTACGACATGTTTAGAATACCTAGCTACCAGATCATCCTAGGGAACGCGTCTCTCTTTGTCGTCCCTGTTCTATCGTCCCTCGCTATCCCCAAACGACGTTAGTGTGCAACGCCAAATGAATTGGACACACCCAAAGCTTGTCCCTCCCCTTACTTAAAAGAACACGCGTGTGGCGATCGACACCATCGACACCGGGCAACCTCTGGGAAAGATGTCCACAGCTGGGTGGGTTTTGTCTCTCACACTGCCGCACGGCGATAACAACACTCCGGCCGTACGAGCGCACTACCCCGATAAAGTCAAAGTAGCCCCTGTTTTGGTATGAACAAAGGATTGGATTCCAAGTGATGAGGATAAGACTCTCAGTCAACACCTCCCTAGCATAGTCGCCGCCACCGCCGCCGCCGGTCTCACGCGCTGTGCACGTCGACACCAGACGGATCCTATCGATCCGCACTTGGCCCTCTGACACGGACATGGACGCGTATTGAACGCCCGCAAATACACGATCCTCGGTTGTACGGCCTCATTGCACTCTCTGGGTCCCCCCTGCCACTTGTGGGAGGGTCCGCCATGAAGGGGCTATCACTGTCACTCTTTCATTTCATGTGACGTTCTTCCCCGCGATCGACCTGTCATATCCGTTCTTGTAACGTCTCACTCTATGCGCCTCACGTACCTCACCGAGGACGGCAAGACGGGGCAGATGGTCCTCGCCGCAGTACGCGTCCGAGGCATGGACGTGATCGGTACGACCCCAGTGCACTGTCTATCGGATTCGATCCAACGCGCCACCGCGTGCTTATCGACGACAGATGGGGGGGGGGAACAAGGTTGTCGCACCCCTTTGCCCTCGCCCTCGTCCCATGCCCTCGTCCCTCCGATAAGCCCCTGCTCAGCGGAACATCTCGTCATCCCGCACCACGCGCGTGATGGGATGATGGCGAGGTCTCGTACGCCGTGCGGAACGCGGCCCGCGTTGTTGTGTGTGTCATGGTGCGCGCTTTCGAGCGCGTTGGGTACTGGCTGTCCTCCCGCGAACATGTCCCATCGCGATCACGACTCAGCTACAGTCTCCGTTGCCGATGAGTCGATGCGCCTGAACCTGACCACGATGGTTCCTCGTGAAGGAGAGAGAGAGGACGTAAAGAACACGAGGTAGAAGACGACGTCGACGGATCATCGCATGACCAAGACAGTCGCGCGTAAAAAAGGGAGAGTAATGTGATGTGTTGGTATATGACCATACATGTACATGTCGACCCAGAACGCGTTGTGAGACCATGTCTGAGACACTGTATACACAACCAATCATCATATCCACGACGGTACGTAAAAAAAGAGAGGAAAAAGTACCATGTCGTAATGAAAAAAAAAAAAAAAGTACGTGTACGGGTGAACCCTCCGATTCCGAATCAAGAACATCTGACGTATCGAGGGCGAAAAAAACAAGACACAAAAAAGCACAACAGACAACAAGCATCGAGGGGATATATCCTGCTAGATGTATGGGTAAAAAAATCATGCAAAGAGAGAGATGAAGAGGGCGACTCAAAACAAGCATACAAAGTTGCTCGGAAAGACGTGTCTCCCCGCCTGCCTCCGCGTATCGTCCAACAGCTCCCCGCTCCACCATCCATCCTCGGGCGTATCGGTGACCGCAATGATATCTCCTGCCTGGAAATCAAACTCTTCGTCGATCGTCGCCGCATAGTCGTACAGCGCCTTGACTGCTTAGAATGATCAGCCCCCCCCGCTCATGGCAATCATGGCATACGCACCGTAAAACAAGATCGGACGACCGTCGTCGGTATACGTTCCCGTCGGGGGCGGCACTTGTGCACGTGGTGGCGCAGGAGAGGGCGATCGCCCCATCGGACTCGCAGGCCTGTACATCGCATTGTTAGCATACTTTTGTCCGCCCACGTAGCCCACACTCTGGCTCTGCGGGTGGTGGTACGCGCGCGTCATCGGATAGTTGTACGTCTGACCCTGTGGTTGCACTTGCGTCTGCGTCTGAGCTTGCGGTTGGGAATGAGAGTGGGAATGCTGCGGCTGCAGCGGCGGCGGCGGCACCTGCGCGTACGCCCCACCGTGGTACCCATCGCTGTACGACGCGTGCTGGGTGTGTCCATGCCCGTGTCCGTGCGCATATGGCCCGCCGTAGGGGTTGGCGGGGACGACATGGTCGTTGCGCGGCACCTGCTGCACTGGCTGCTGCGCATACGTCAGCGCCCGGCTCTCGGCGTACCCATACGGCTGGGTCGACTGGGGCGGTGGTGGGCCAGGTGTGTAATGTGGGCCTCGCACTGGCTGTTGCACCGGCTGCACCATCATATCATGCACCACGCGCCCATCTGGACCGAGTGCGATCCCAACGGGATTCGAAGGGGTCACCGGGCGGTGCGACATCGACAGCCCGCGTTGCAGCCCACTGTTGTTCGGCGGCGTACTCACATTTGGCACAGTGACGGGCGGGCCTCCTCGGTTATATGGCAGCATGGCGGTTGGACTCGGTTTCGCCGGCGACGGTGAGGGCTGGCGCGCAACGAGCGCCTGCGTGCCCACACCTGGATATCCACCCCTACTTGTCGGACGCAACACACCTGGATCTTGTGCCTGCACAACAGGTGGCGGCCCGACGTACGAGTTGGCCCTGCTGCGTGGCTCTCCCGGGAACGGACGCTGGTACCCGCTCACGACCTGTTCCACTGGTATATTGGACGTCGCGGGCGGTATCGAAGGTGGGGGCGGTGCGACCAGCGCTGCCTTGGGTGGATTCGGCGAAGCAGAACGCGATGGGGCCTGTGCGAGCGGGTACGACCCCACGACGACTTCAGCCGAATTCCGGAAATCACGTGGTGCAGCGGGTGAGCTCGTGCTCGACGGCGTGGTGAGCGATTCGCCTGTGCTCCTGCGGGATTCGACAGTGTCCCGGCGGACCGTGTTCCGGCGAGAGATGCTGCTCGCTGCGGCAGCTGTGCTCAGCTCGGCCATTTGTTTCACCAGGGGATCTTGTTCGCTGACTGGCGGCGACATCCGTGCTTGTGTCGTCCTTTGTTGCTGAGGGTCCTTATTCGGATCAACATCGAACGTGTGATTACCGATGACAAGTTGTGTGTTGGAGACTGTGGGGTCAACCGGGTCTCCAGCTGGGGCAGGTTTTATGATTGCCGATGCAGTGCTCTGACGTCTCTGAGGCTCTCGTGAGGGGGACACGTGTCCGTTGACGCCGTTTGCATGTGAAGAAGGAGCTGTCGATCTTTGGGTTGCACTTCTCGATAAGGGAACAGTATCAGGTGTACTGCGAGATGGACCACCAGCACCCACGCCAGCGTGGTTGGTATCGTCGTATGGTTCGTCGTCCTGTGAGAGCGCAGCAGCGCGGTTGGCTCTCTGCGAAGTACGCACAAAGCTGGAAGGCCGGGTGATAACTCGAGAGGAAGACACCGGAGGCGCATCGGTGTTGGCATAGTTGACAAAGACCGGTGGTTCGGGGATCGCACTCCCCGTTCCATAATCTCTTACAAAGTTCTCCATGTCCTTTTCTGGCTCCAATTGTTCCAACGCGAGACGCATCTTCTCGCATGACTAATGGGGTGCGAGTGAGCACGGCCCTCATCATCGACCGATACGACGCACGCACCTCATCATCTGACACACACACCGTCGACACGGCATTTGCATACGCCCACATGTTATCCTTCATAAACTCCATCCGTTCCTCCTCGAGGTCTTGGCACGTGTCGCAAAACGCCTTCCAGTCCTGCTCCCATTTGAGCATCGTCTCCTGTAGCACCTTTGTGAACTGCGCGTAGTCATTCTCGTTGACCTGTACCGTCTGCTGCGCGCGCTCGAGCTTGAGATGAATCTTTTCGAGGTCCTTGCCCTGCACGAGCGTCGACTGCGCAGTATACGAGTTGATGCGCAGACAGTCCGATTCGTACTTTTCGCGTGCCTTGTTGGCATGTTGTTCCCGTGTCTGCTTGTTCTTGAACTCACGCTCGATCGCTGTTTGATACACTTTTTTGTGGTGCTGTTGCTTGGCGACGAACGCGCCGACCTGGCCCTCGAGGTCTGTGCGGATCTGTTGAGCGAGCTGAGAGTGGTACCCGGCTTGTTTGTCTGTCTCGAGACGGAGCGTGTCGATGGAATTGCGGAGCTCCCTGTCGTGCGGGGATGAGGAGGGCGTCAAGGCAGACGACACGGACGCACCCGATCTCGTCCCTGCCGATCGGCATCTTGGCAAGCTTTGCGAGTCGCTTTGAATAGTCTTCTTCGATCGACGATCTGCGAACCAAGGCCAGGTCAGCGCGCGCAGGTACGGCAGGGCAGCGTCGATGGCACACCGTTCCTTCCAAAAGTTGCGCAGCTCCTCCATTGTGCGAGCGGCGCCACGCATGCGTGCGAAGAGGACGTCGACGCCGCCATCGCCTACGCCCCAGAATGCGTTACAAAAGTCCAAGTTGCGGGTGGAAGTGTCTGGCGAGGTCGTACGTGCATATTTTGCGAGCGAGGTCGTGGATAGCTGCCGTCTGGCAGACATGAGGCGAAAGAGACGTCTGTTGGGTCGTCTGGGCTGGTCAAAGGTGCAACAACTGAGGTACACCGCGATGGAGGCAGAATTTAAGCTGAGGATGCTGCTGATGGCGTGTCCTCACCCGCCAATAGGTGGCTGTGCTTTACAGCCACCATCACACATCTACACGGCGCCAACAAAAACGGTGTGAATCATAATACAAGTAGTACAGTAGGCCACGGACGGCACACGATTGGATCAATTAGATGAAACGAAATAGCCATAATCAAGCACCTCCACCTGCAGCCGGTTGTTGGTTAGCCACACCGGGCTGGGGACCCTTTTGAGGCGGCGGGGCCTGTTGCTGCTCATAAATGCCCCTCTCAGCGTTGCCAAATGCCGTCGGGGCCAACGTTGGCGTGTCGATTCCAGCCAGGTATCCAATATAGACTAAAAGGAAGACGGGGCCGGAGAGAATGTCGAGGATACCATAAAAGACCATCTCCGAGGTGGGCGAGATGGTGTTGCTACCCTCGGAAAGACCCCAACAGATGGGATAAAGCAACCAGATAAACGAGATATACGCAGCACCCCCAAAGTAGCCCGCACGATAATCGTCATGGCGGAACCTGAAGAGGTGAACGTGTCCGAGCAACATGTACCTGACACGACAATAAGCTCATGTCACGGTTTCGCGGAAACCAGGACACACCAGATGAAAAAGAGGCCGAAGAGTCCAAAGGCATAAAAGGCCCATTTGTATGAACTGGCGACAAGCGCGCCGATCAAGCCGTTCACGACCAAGAACCAGGAGAAAAAGAGGATAGCGAGGATTTGCGGCGTTGCCATGGATGTAAATGCGAGCAGAGAGAGGAGCACCAGGGGAGCATTGATGAACCACTGTATATATCTCACGTACTGCAGCACTGCGTGAGAAGACGAAGAGGCAAATCATACAAACGTACCCAAACTTGACGGATGGGATGTGAACCAAATTCTGAGCGAATCAGAGCCCAACCAAGGTCAGATGCCATGCAAAAGTAAGCGACAAATGCAACTGAAAGCACGATGAGGGGGATAAAATGCTGGATTCGATTGTTCCGACGATCCTACGAAAGCATGAATATAGGAAAGCAAGAGGTCAAGCGACCAACCGTGTACGTCCAGCTCAGCGCTACGAACCAGGAGAGGAGCATGATCGCAAAGACAGCCCAGAGCCAGTCGGATGCATGGGTGGTGATGTGGGCGTCGCCACCGGGTGGGTTGGCGCTGAGTGCGCCATTGTGACGAGGGTAGAGATGGAAGACCATGGCAAAGGTTGGACAAGGGTCACGCAAAGAGCGTCCTTGGCTTATAAAGGGTGGCGGTCAAGAGGGGCCAGGCTTGGCAGAGCAGCTGATTCACTCCAAGAAATAGGAGAAAAACTGGTTCTATTGCGTGACGTCATAATAAAACATATCTAGAAAAGGAAACTCTCCTTGAATCAACCCAGTATGTCAGAAAAATCATCGTGGCGAAAAACGCTACGCTGTGGATCCTGGCGCACCCGCTCATCCTTGAGCATTCTAAGAAAAATTAGACAAGATCTGGAAACAGAAACAAGACTCACCGTGCGTCGACACGCGCATCCTCACCCTCGACACCGAGCACCGCCTGCGGTGTCTTGGCCTCGATGACCTGCTAGATGATCAGCGCAACGTCCCATACACCAACCTGCACGCACATAGTGATTATCGCAGTGTGGGCAGTACTCGTCGCTCTCCTCGTAGTTGGCCATGTCCTTGCGAAACGCCTTTTTGCATTTTTTACACGCAAACGCCATCTCCGTTGTCTTCTTCAGTCGGTGATCCTGTGTCTCGGCGTGGCACTCTGCACAGTCAAACCACTGCTTGCAACATGGCGCCCGAATTGAGACCTGTGCATTCAAGATGTGTTTGCTGCAAGCGTCGTAAACGCGTGGTCGTCGACATCGAACCAAGCACGGACCACATCGCGAGTGTTGGCAAAGAACCTTTGGTTACCTAATACGAATTGTTGTGAACTACACTGAAATAGCAGTTCGCAAATGGCCTTCAGATAGTCATCATGTAACGTCGCGTAGCTACAGTACATCATGTTCAGTAGACCGTGTAAGTGTTGTCGGGCAGAACATCCAGCAGGTCAAATCCTGCCAAGCTGTCCCTGCCGATGAACGCAACCTCCCGGCCACCCCTTGTCCAAATTCCTGTATTCCCAGGATATATGGTGTCGAAAATAGCCAACCCGGACGGGTTGGTCACCACAGTGACACGGATGTAAAGGACATCACTTCCTCCATTGTAAATGGAGATAGTACCCATGGCTTTCTATTTTCCACCGTCAGAATCCGACAATAGTGTGCATAACAGAACTTGGGCATACCTGGATTAGGCGTAGAGTCGACGAGAACGTGTGATGAAGCAGTAAACGAAAACAAAGACTAGAAAGGGTGGTGTTGAGCCTCGCAATTGAAAATGTGGTAGGGGACAAGCTAAAAACTCACAAGAGGCAACACGAGGGTTTCCTGGCGTTTGCATGGTAGACAGGTGGCTCTTTTATACCATTCCATAACCTCACTCACACCACAATGTTGTGATGATCATGCTCACTTGTTACCACTCGGAGCTTTTATCAGTTAGCGACTTGCAGGTGCCTGCATTATGGCATACAAGTGACCCCAGACACTGATGGCAAAGTGGTATGTAAATGTACATCACATTATTTGTTCTTGCTTGTTTTCTAATGTAACTTTTTTCTTTATATACACTCCATCCGCTCAACCACATCATTGTTAAAATATAGGCTCCTGAAAATCAAGACTTCCGTTGCTTCCACACCTCTGGAAATAGTCATTCCGGAATTCCCACGCCTTTGGAAACTCTGGAACTGACTTACGCTTATAAAACTCAACTATATTGTATGATCTATTCCTCCCTGACCTATTCCATATAAATCCTGCTTACACTTGCTTATTTTTGGAGCTTTACGAGTCTGTATCTCCGCCCATATACAGTGACTCCAAAAACCGTTACAATAACTAACCTTGATGCAGTGCGCTTTGCGCACTGCAAACACATGTGGGAATATCGCTTAGTATTGGTGAGACAAATAACAGTACACACCCTTGGCTATCTATCGGTCCCTAGATCATGTGATTTGGATCACAGACTCCAAAGATATGTACATTTTAAAACAGCAACTACATTGTAACAGTTTTTGGACTTTTGAAATGACTAGTGGTATCTCAATGAAACTTATGGGAAA
>JBBPUD010000323.1:0-27846 GCA_038094475.1 Phylloporus aff. rhodophaeus
TTCTCAGTCCCACCTCAGTTGTGTCTCTACTTTGGTAGCACTCCTGAGGTGAGGATCTTCTTTTATTACTTTAGCCATTGTATTTACCTTACCTTAGTTAGGCAATTGCTGCCTCTATTCTAGGTGAATACAGTTGTGTCTTTACTTTGGTAGCACTCCTGAGTTAGGCAATTGCTGCCTCTATTCTAGGTGACTCTATTCTAGTTTTAATATGAAACATGACTAAGGTGAGAGAAAAGTAACGTAAAGCTAAAAATACGGGTGGAGTTGTGATCGCGTAAAACTCCAGGATGTTCAAATTAGTATAAATAGAATGAGTATTGAAAACTAACTGTTTCCGGTCTTCCTGAGGCAGAAGCACTTCAAGACTGTCAGAAGTGGCTGCATGGGAAATTTCCAGAAGTGTCAGAAGTGTGGGAACTTCAGAAACATCGGAAGTATTGGAAGATATACGGAGTTACACTTTGACACCATGATCGAATCGAAGCCATTGGAGAGTGGGAGATCAGTAATGAGGTCAATGGACAATTGTCGGAATGGAAGAGAGATAGTAGATGGGGTGGGCTGGAGTGGAGGGATGGTAGGGTGGATATTGACTTTGTTTTGTTGGCATACAGCACAGCCTGTGATGTAGTTGCAGACGAAGGTGGCTAGACCAGGCCACCAGAAGTCTCGTTCAACGATGGATTTGGTGCAAAATTGTCCCATGTGACTGGTAGTGTTACAATTCTTTCTCTATATTGTCACGTTCTACTTCTTGTTCGACGTATCTCTTTCTTTAGTTCACCGATGATTCTTACCAAGCGTGATGAGCATTCTCTCATCGTTCTAGGTCACTCTTCCCTTCAGTTGTATAACCATTAGCATCTACCTTTGTACAGGTATTCTCCTTTGAGTCCCTGTTTCACTTCATGCCTGCTTTATCTTGCTATGTTCTTGATCTTGTTTCGGACAGCCTTTCTCTGCAGTTCGGCTCTCCTGCGCTGACTTAGTGATCCATCGTTCCATGCTGTTCTACAGCTTTCCATTGCTGCGCATTTTGATTGTATAAATACGTAGAGTTGACACTCGATGTACTCATACTAGATGTTACATTTTCTCTCTTTTCTCCTTGTTCTTTGCCTTGATCTTTGCCTTGTTTATGCACAGACACGTCTCTCATCACCGTGATGACTCATTCCCTTCCACATCATTCTATGACCTTCCACTTCCTTCGTCATCACGCTTACTCCTCCACATAGCCTTGCTGATGCCATTGGCTCTGCTTACTCATTCTTGCTTATTTTCTTGCTTTGTCACTTGTTCTCTGACGTTCCATGACGTTCCATGGCTTAGTCATCATAGGGTATATATACCACACTCACCAGCCATTGTACCTTAGCTTAGACCTCCTTGATTGTACCCACAATACACTCGGGTTCCCTCCTTGCTCATTGTCTGAAGGTACCAGCCCTTCACCTCCTTGTCCTTGACTGAGCATATGTGCTTCGGTACCTTGTCTTTGGACTTCCCTTGGTTGCACCTTGGGACTAGTCATCTGGGCCTCCACACACTAGTACCTTGTCACTGTTGAGCCTCTGTCCATTGACTCCTTGAGACCTAGCTTCCATCAAGGCTATGCTTGTCCCTACCAGGGCCAAGCATAACAAAAGGTCTAAGCTACTCTTTATGACTACCATCGTGTAGATCGTTACCACCATTCCCCCTCGTCCACCCACAGACCCCTGCTGGGAAATCCCCCGCAGCGCCCCTGCTGAGAGCTCAGACTCAGAACCCCAGGAGGAAGAAGACCTCTTCGCTTCTGATCACTCAGACGACGACATCCCTATCCCTTTGATAGAGGATACCACAGTTACCCTCGCTGAATACTTCAACAAGGCCACCTACCTGCCCCGAGTTCCCACTCTGCCATCTCCCACTCCCCTTCCCCAGACTGGTAATATCTTCCAGTACCCTCCATGCAACCCGTCCTCCATCATGTCCTCCTCCTCTAAACCCATGGAACTCCACCTTGCATCCCCGGAGGCCTTTGATAGAAGCTATGCAACCGCCGTTCAGTAGTTGCAGACAGTCCACTTCTATCTCCACATCAATGAAAAGATCTACAACATGGACTTCAAATAGATAGCCTTCATGCTATTATACATGACTAAGGGCTCTGCACTTGCATGGGCCAACAACTTCAGATGGAAGGCACTCTCCCACACCACGCCAACCTTAGGAACTTTCACAACCTTCATTGCAAAGTTCAACAAAGCCTTTGAACGCCAAGATGCCATTTACGACGCCATTAGGTGGCTGAGCGAGACCCGCATCAAGAAAAACAAGAAAGGGGATTGGACCCCCTCCCTTGACCACTATGTCCAGACCTTCCAGACCAAAATAGGTCTGGCAGGTATCTCCGACGACAATGTCCTCATCGGATACTTTGCCAATGCCCTTCCTACCCTCCTCACAGATAAAATCTTCGCCATGGAAACGTTCCCCAAAACCATTGATGCTTGGGTTGACAAGGTCCTCGTATTCCAAAAGAACTGGGAGCACGCTCGCTCCATTGCTGAGCACCAGAAGAAGTTGCATACCCCATACCAGAACTTCTCCGGATCCTCCTCCACCCACACCACCAAGGACCCCGACGCCATGGATGTCAATGTCATCAAAGTACCAAAGATGACCCCCAAAGAAAGGAAGCACTGCATCACCAAGAACCTATGCTTCCGATGCCGCAAGCCTGGGCACAGCTTGCAGAACTGCCCACACTTCTTCTCTTCTTCCACAGATAGGCCGAAGAAGACTTTGGTCAAAAAGGTCATAAAAGATGACCTACCCAAACTGGAAGAGATCAAGGACGACAAAGAAGACAAACCACCTGCAGTAGCAGTGGTAGACTTCGTCCCCCAGGATTTTTGAACAGGAGGACTCAGTCTACGTGAGTACCTCCTTCTTCTACTCATATGTGCGCTCCTGTAGTTGTATCTAGCTCCCACAAATCTATGTCCATTGCACTGCAACTTGTGGAGCCCTTGCACACTATGAAAGCCATAGACACCCACGCCCTTGTCAACAGCGGAGCTGATATCTGCTGCATTGACCGCGACTTCGTGAAGAAGCACAAACTTCCAACGAAGAAACTTGAAGTCCCTTTCCATGTCCGGAATGTGGACCAAACTGCGAACCAAAACAGACAGGTCCATTTCACCTCAACTCTCTTCACCAACATAGAGGGAATTACACAGGAAGTCACATTCTATGTCATGTCCTGTGGCAATGAAAATGTCATCCTCGGCATGCCCTGGCTGAAGATGACAAACCCTGTCATTGATTGGGTGCAGCACACCCTTACTATCCCTGAATCTTGCGATCAGCACAAGGAGCTGTTCGCTCGATTTTCCAAAGACACAGAGCGCCATGAAGCCTTCTATGCATGCTTCAAACAGGCAACCCCACCACCATGACACCACCATGTAGACATGGTCTACGACTCCCACCTCTATGACTTCATGGAACATCGCACGGAGGAGCAATATGTACAACAAGCCCTCACCAACCAGACCTTGAACCAAGTTATCCGCGGTGAAGGCTGTTACTTTAAACCCTCAGACCCTCGGATCTTAAAGATCACCACAGCCACGGAGCTTGCAGCAGCAGCAGAGCTTGCCAAACCCAAGCCGGTCCTGCCGCTGGAATACACACAATTCTCCGCAGTCTTTGACAAAGAAACTGCCAACCACTTGCTCCCATCATGTCCCTACGACCATGAGATCAACCTGGATGACTCCTTTGTACCCAAAGTCGGAAAGGTATACCTCCTCACTCCCGCCAAACAGGAGGCAACAGAAGCTTTCCTCGAAGAAAACCTCAAGGCTGGGAAGATTCACCCCTCGAATTCTCCCCAGGCCTCCTCCTTCTTCTTTGTTAACAAGAAAGATGGGAAGCTTCGCCCCTGCCAAGACTACCACTACCTGAACGAGCATACTGTTCAGGATGCATACCTGCTCCCCCTCATCTCTGATCTCATTGACAAGCTTCGGACCGCGAAGCATTTTACCAAGTTCGACGTATGATGGGGTTACAACAACATACACATCAAAGACGGTCATCAATGGAAGGCCACATTCATCACCCATAAAGGGTTATACGAACCAATGGTCATGTTCTTCGGCATGACAAACTCCCCCGCCACATTCCAGCATTTCATGAACGACTCGTTCGGAGACATGATCACTGAGGGATGGCTCGTCATCTACATGGACGACCTCCTCATCTTTTTCCCAGATGAAGCCATGCACACAGAGCGTACCAAAAGGGTACTGCAGCGCATGGAGAAACTCAACCTCCACTTGAAACTTGAGAAGTGCACCTTCAACGCCTCGGAGGTGGAATACCTCGGAATGATCATGAAACCCGGTCAACTCGCCATGGACCCCGTCAAACTGGATGGCATTGCCTCCTGGCCCATGCCCACCAAGGTCAAGGATGTACAGTCCTTCCTTGGCTTTGCCAATTTCTACCGATGGTTTATTCCCGACTACGCCACAGTCGCATGTCCTCTTCTCAATCTTACTAAAAAGAACCTTGTGTTCTCCTGGACCCCAGCCTGCCAGCAGTCATTTGACTCGCTTAAGGCACTTTTCCTTGCCAAACTGGTGCTGCAAATGCCAGACCCGTCTCACCCCTTCACCGTTACCACCGACGCCTCAAAGTTTGCTTCAGGCACTATTTTTCTCCAAACCGACGTCAATGGGGACTGGCATCCCTGCTTCTACATGTCTACTAGCTTCTCCCCTGCAGAACATAATTACGACATTTATGACTGTGAACTCCTTGCCATCATCCGCATCCTCAAGTTGTGGTGTCACTATTTCCACGGCTCCTTGTTCCCCATCCAGGTATTCACAGATCACAAGAACCTAACGTACTTCCATGCCCCTCAGACTCTCAACCACCGCCAGGCACGCTGGCTCCTTGATCTGTCGGACTTTGATCTGAAAATGATCCACATCCCTGGAAAACTCCTCACCGGTCCGGACATGCTCTCACGCCATCCAGACCTCCTTCTGACAATAACGCCACTGACAACAAGGGCACCACATTGCTCTCCCCTTCCCTGTTCATCCGCCTCATTGACGCCTCATTGCATCATCTCATTTCCATGCACTCCACTGATGACCCATTGGTCATGACTCACCTCCATGCCCTTGAAAAACCATTGCCTGCCACACTTCGTTCTTGTCTCTTGGACTGGACTTACTCTTATGGTGTCCTTACATACAAAGGCTGCATCTACGTCCCCATGGACGAAGCACTCCGCCACTCCATCGTGGAGCATTGCCACGACCATGAAACTGCCAGGCATCCGGTTACTTGAAAACTCATCAGCTGGTCGCTCAGGAATACTGGTGGCCAGGCCTTGCCCAATTTGTCCAGAAATATGTCTCCGGCTGCTTGGTTTGCCAACAGAACAAGGCAAACACTCACCCTACTATGCCCCCACTCACCCCCATCCGCTCCCACACTTCCCATCCTTTCCAGCAGATCTCTTGTGATCTGATCACTGATCACCCCTCCTTGGATGGCTTTGATTCTCTCCTGGTCGTGGTTGACCATGGGCTTACTAAGGGGGTAATTCTTTGCCCTACCAAGAAAACATGCACCGCGGAAGGAGTGGCAACACTCTTTTTCCACAAAGTCTTCCTCCACTTTGGCCTCTACGACAAGGTCATCTCTGATAGAGGACCACAATTTGCCTCTGCCTTTGCAAAAGAGCTTGGACGGCTCTTAAACTACGATCTCTCTTTGTCCACAGCGTACCACCCACAGTCTGACGGAGAGACAGAACGTGTCAACCAGGAGGTTGAAACATACCTCCGGATCTTCTGCAGCTCCAACCCAGCCTCATGGTCAGCTAAAATCTCTCATGCTGAGTTTGCTCACAACCACCGCCCCCATTCCGTCACCGGCAAATCACCATTCTTTCTCATGATGGGCTACGAACCCCGTGCCCTTCCCACAGTAATCACCAACTTCCACATTCCTGCCGTTGAAACATGCCTGCAAGAGCTGTCTGCAGCACACGACGAAGCTCTTGCCACCCACGAACTTGCCCACCAAGTCATGGCCTCTCGTACTTGCCAAGGCTTTACTCCATTTACCAAAGGAGACAAGGTCTGGCTGGAGGCACGAAACTTGAAATGACACATCACCAACCCCAAGTTTGCACCCAAAAGGGAAGGACCCTTCACCGTCGTGAAGGTGCTCTCGCCCATCACGTATCAACTGCGCCTCCCCAAAATGTGGAAGATCCATCCGGTCTTCCATGCTTCCCTTCTAACTCCCTATCATGAGAACTCCATTCACGGCCCGAACTACCCGGCGCCACCCCCTGACCTTATTGACGGCAAAGAAGAATATGAGATTGAGAAGATCTTACACCACAGAGGAGCTCCAATGGCCTGCTCCTTCCTGATCTGATGGAAGGGGTATACTGCGGAAGAAGACTCCTGGGTCCCTGAGCGGGACATGAAACATTCCAAGTCTGTCCTGGAAGCTTCACCCCTCCATCTTCTCCCCTCAGTCATCTGCTTCCAAACCACGACAATGATGACCACTTCCACTCGCCCCATGCTTATCCACTTTGAGGATGAAGAAAGCTCTCCCTCCCTGCCCAACACGTATTCCAACCTCTATGCATCCTTGTTCACCGACGCCAACCTGCCCCTATCATCTCTCACTGCTGTCCCTGTGGTCAACAACCTCTCCAGTCCTCCTTCACCTCACCCCACTCCTCGTCCCTTGTCCCCAGAACATGGGTTTTCCTCGGAAGACCTCCTTGTCATTGAATCTGTAGATACTCCTGTCTATGCAAGCTGCCTCTGGGATGGCACTCCAAATGTCGATTACATTCACAACGTAAACTACCACCTTTCCAATCCACGCCTACGACTCGTTCTTGGCAACCACCTTGACTTTGGCTCTCCTTTGCACGCCTTGCAACGTCTCCACCTGTACCTCACAAGCATGGACCAAACCATCAGAGAACTTGACACTATCCCTGCTGCATACCCTGCCACCAGATACATCATCGATGCCTGCCGCAATGCCCTTGGGGCATTCCACATCCTAGCCCACCAGTTCACCTTTGGTGAATTCCTCGGCAACATCAACCAATACAACTGAGAGCTTGTCCATGCTCTCACCCCACTGGCTCCCTCCGCGTTCTTGTCTCCTCTACTCCCTGATGAGCTCGAAGTTCTCAAGCGTACAGATTGCTACTGGACTGGCAACAACAGAGAGTCCCCTCTCTCTCCTAGTCACTCCTGCTACCATGAAGCTTGTTTCATGTGTCATTGCCATCTACAAAAGGATTGCCAATTGTACCAATGTCCCAAGTGCCGCAGGTTCCATCCTGGTCACACCATCTCCCGCTGCCCCGTCTGCCCTGTTTGCCTTAGAGGCCACCATATCCAGGAACGATGCTCCCGGCTCTTTCCTACCCTGGCCATCTCTCCCCTATCCTCCAGTTCCTCATCTCGTTCTAGCTGCCCCCAGACCACCACCAGAGGCCACAGAGGCACTACGTCTCGCCAAGCTCGTGCAGTCCCACTTGCTCGCTCTTGCATTAAAACCGGATTGGGAAATTATCATCACTCTCGTTACTCCTGGTCTCCCTCCCCAGGTGACACCTCCCTTGATGCTGCAGCATACAAAAACATTGATGGATCTCCTGTCTTCAGCACTATGGACTTTTGAATGGTTCTTCGTTGTGGACTCAAATGTAGAAAGAGGGTAATGTTACGTTTTCTCTCTTTTCTCCTTGTTCTTTGCCTTGATCTTTGCCTCATTCATGCACAGACACGTCTCTCATCACCGTGATGACTCATTCCCTTCCACGTCATTCTACGATCTTCCACTTCCTTCGTTATCACACTTACTCCTCCACATAGCCTCACCGATGCCATCAGCTCTGCTTACTCATTCTTGCTTATTTTCTTGCTTTGTCACTTGTTCTCTGACGTTCCATGACCTTTCACAGCTTAGTCATTGTAGGGTATATATACCACACTCGCCAGCCATTGTACCTTAGCTTAGACCTCCTTGATTGTACCCACAATACACTCGGGTTCCCTCCTTGCTCACTGTCTGAAGGTACCAGCCCTTCACCTCCTTGTCCTCGACTGAGCATATGTGCTTCAGTACCTTGTCTTTGGACTTCCCTTGGTTGCACCTTGGGACTAGTCATCTGGGCCTCTGTGCACCAGTACCTTGTCACTGTTGAGCCTCTGTGTGTCGACTCCTTGAGACCTAGCTTCCATCAAGGCTATGCTCGTCCCTACCCGGGCCAAGCGTAACACTAGATCTACACAATACAAGTGTACATCTCATGTCACACCTTGTGAACCCCTTGAGAACTCTTTGGCAATGCTGTCATACCTCTTTGTGAGCGTCCTCCGTCAAACGAGTAAACGTTCAAACTTTGTCCTTGCTTTGGTACACTTCGTGTATCAAAAGATCTAGTATCTCCACTGTCCCTCCTATCCAGGAGTAGGACAAACCCCTCACAAAGATTTCACACAGAGACCGAGCTCTTCATCGTGCCTACCATGCCCCGGAAGATGATGATGAACAAAGAACTATCCAACAGCCTTCTCCTCGCCGAGTCCTTGGATCCTCATACTCCCCAGCACCACCTGCAAGTCTGCTAGCCTTGCCTGCTTCTCAAACGCTTCCTACCATCGAAGCACCTCCAAGACCACCATCACCACCGCAGCCGTCCCAGTTACCTAGCCTCTTAGCACCATCACCGCCACCCATGTCTTCAGAAAAATCCACCGAACTCCAAGCTGCTCTACCAGCTGACTTCTCTGGGAAACTGGTCGACTCAGTAAGATGGATCAAGACCATGAAAGCCTACTTCATCATCAACAAGAAACTCTATGCAGAAGACTCGACCAAGGTCTTCACATGTCTCAGCAAGATGCTATCCTCGGAAAGAGCAGCCGCCTTCGCCGAAACCTGGTATGATAGGTTAGCCAACCTGCTCCTAGAGGACAAGGAAAAGACTTTCGACAAGCTGGTCAAAAACTTTGAGAAGATGTTCTTCCCCTTCAATATCCAAGCCACTGCCTGCCTCCAACTCCCATACCTTCACCAAACTGCCTTCAGGGAACCTGATAAATCCATCAATGATGGATTCCAGAAATATGTCTTAGACTTCTTAGGAACTGCTGCCAAGTCTGGCATCACAGACCAACAATCGCTCATTGGATACTTTGCCATGGGCTGTGACCAGAAAATCACCGATATGGTCCTATCCATGAGCGAACTTTCCACAGACTTGAATGCATGGATTGACAAGTCCACACAGTTCCATACCCAGAAAGCTCAAATGGCAGCTATCAGGAAAGGACCCCCCCAAGTCAACTCTGTCCCTATCCCTCCCGCTCCTCGCTTTGTCCCTTGACCTGCCCCTCGCATCAGAGACCCAAACACAATGGACGTAGATTCCATCCGGGTCTCCAAACTCACTCCTGAAGAATGTTCCAAATGCATCAAAGAAGGACGTTGCTTCAGGTGCCGAAAGACTGGGCACAATGCCTAGAATTGTAAAACGTTCACTGTCGCACCTCCCCAGAACATTCGCTCCATCCCTACCCATCCACCTAAGGAACCTGACATTCCAAAGGAAGCCCCCGTCCAACCACCCACAAACCCACTTGACATCTATGTCAACCAACTTCAAACCAAGGGATGGAAAGACAAAGAAATCCATCAGACACTAAGGGCTAATTACGAAGAACCCGCCGAGATTTCCCTCCTTGATGTAAAGGATTTTCTCTAAGGGAAGATGCCCCGATGTCTTCTTCCCCTCATGTATTGTAGCCTTACCAAATGAAAACGCATTCCGTTTCCCCATCTCACTACAAGTACCCAAGCAAACCATCGACACCACCACCCTACTTGACAGCAGCACCTCTGGAAACTTCATCAATATCTCCCTTGTCTCTAAACTCAGGCTAGGATGCCAAGTCCTTCTTAAACCAATCATCACATACAATGTTGATGGTACCAAGAACAAAAGAGGTGCCATCAAATGGAAACTCTTTGCACACATCTCATTCCCCTCATTTTCACAAAAGGTCAAGTTCATGGTCACATCACTAGGCAAATCACAAATCATCCTAGGAATGCCCTGGCTCCACCAATGGAACCCAGATGTAGATTGGGCTAACATGCGACTCTCCATGAACTCAGAAAACCTTCAAAAGATTTCCCTATCCACTCAGCTCACCCAGGAAAACACCCCCATTGAAACTGAGATCCCAGTGTGGTGCAAAGATTTTGCTGATGTCTTTGCCGAGGCCACGTTTAACATCCTTCCCCAATACCGAGATTATGACCATACCATCAAACTCAAACTGTCCTTCGTCCCTAAAATTGCCAAAGTATATCCCCTGAACCCCGCCAAGAGAGAAGCTTGCAAAAAATTTGTAGAAGAAAACCTTGCCACTGGCTGCATCATCCCATCCAAGTCCCCCCAAGCCTCCCTGTTCTTCTTTGTACCCAAAAAAGATGGCTCATTACGCCCTTGTCAGGACTACTGCTATCTCAACTCCCACACCGTTCAAAACACATACCCCTTACCACTCATTTCCGAACTCATTGACGATATGAAGGACTCGACACTATTCACCAAGCTTGACATCCGGTGGGGATACAATAACATTCACATATGGGAGACAGATCAATGGAAAGCGGTGTTCATCACCCTCCTTGGCCTCTTTGAACCAACCGTCATGTTCTTCGGGTTCAACAATACTCCCTCCATGTTCCAAGCTTTCATGAACCACATCTTCGCTGATATGATCTCTGAGCACTGGCTCAAGATCTACATGGATGACCTAGGAATACATACTCAGCATGACATCGAACTCTATCACTCTCACACTAAATGAGTACTCCAACGACTTCGTGAGCATGGACTTTTGATTAAGATCTCCAAGTGTTCTTTTGATGCCCCTCGCATGGAATACCTCGGCATGATCATTGGCCAAGGATGAGTTGAGATGAACCCCACCAAGCTCTCTGCAATCAAGGACTGGAAACCACTGACCTCTGTGAAAGACATCCATAGCTTCATTGGGTTTGCCAACTTCTATTGAAAATTCATCCCCAACTTCTCAGACATTGTCGCCCCCCTTGTACTCCTCACTCAAAAGGACCAGAAGTGGGAATGGACTCGTCACCAGGACAAAGCATTCTCCCATCTCAAACTAATCTTCGCATCCACTCCTGTCCTCGCACTACTGGATATATCTTATCCCTTCCTTGTCATGACCAACGCTTCCCTCCTTGCTGCCGGAGCTGTTCTTTTGCAAGAAGACAGCAACAGTGACCTCCATCCCTGCACTTACTTCTCCAAAACCTTTGCTCTTGCTGAACGAAACTATGATATCTATGATTGGAAACTTCTCGCTGTCATCCTCACCCTCCAGGAATAGCATCAATATCTACTAGGAACTGAGCATGCCATCACGGTCATTACTGATCATAAGAACCTGTCCTACCTCAAGGACCCGCATAAACTCTCTCGTCGACAAGCTCGCTGGTCGCTTTTCCTACAGGACTATGACATCGTGTGGAAGGTCACCCCAGGATCCCAGATGGCCCCAGCGGATGCACTCTCTTGTTGTGACCATGTTGACACAGCCGATGACAATGTCAACGCTTCCATTCTTCCTGACCCAGTAGTCATATCTGCCCTCAACTTCTCCCTTATGGATGAAATCAGACAATCCTTGCCATCTGACTCCCTTGTTCTCTGTGCCATACAGAACCTTGCAGATGGCTCCCCACTCTTCCCTTGCTCCGCTCTAGCTGACTGGCATTACAATGATGCTCAGTTGTTCTATAAACATTGTCTTTATGTTCCCCCAGCCTCCCGCCAACCCCTCCTCAACACCATTCATTCCTCCTCCACCACAGGTCACATGGGACAATTTCGTACCAAGTCCATTGTTAAACGTGACTTTTGGTGGTCAGGTCTAGCCACCTTTGTTTGGAACTACATTGCTGGCTGCATGGTATGCCAGCAAAACAAAGTCAACACCCATCCTACTGTCCCCCCGCTCCAGCCCATCCCATCTACTGTCTCGCTTCCTTTCCAACAACTGTCAGTCAACATTATCACAGATCTCCCGCTCTCCAATAGCTTCGACTCACTTATGGTTGTGGTAGACCATGGCCTTACAAAGGGGGTAATTTTATGCCCTTGCACTAAAACCATCGATGCTGTGGACGTAGCCAAGCTTTTCTTCGACCACGTCTTCAAACATTTCAGTCTATACAAATCTATCATCTCTGACCATGGACCACAGTTTGCTTCTGCACTCACTAGGGAACTCACCCATCTTCTCCAATATGATCTCAAACTCTCCACAGCCTACCACCCACAGACCGACAGACAAACAGAGCATACCAACCAGGAACTGGAAACATACCTACGGATCTTTTGTGGTAACAACCCACATCAATGGGTGGATCACATCACCACAGCCGAGTTCCATCACAACACTACTCCTCACAGCTCAACCAAAACCTCCCCCTTCTCCTTGACGCTAGGATATGAGCCCAGGAACTTCCCAGTGATTGGGAAGACATTCATTCCTGCCTTGGAAACCCGACTCACCGCACTGGAAGAGGCTCAAAAAGAGGCCCTGGCTGCACATGATTCCACCCGACTCCTCATGACCAAAAGATCCACACAAAGGTTCTTCCCTTGGAAAGTAGGAGATCACATTTGGCTAGAAGCCACCAACCTACGCATCCCATACCTATCTCGAAAACTCGCTCCAAAACAACACAGTCCATTTGAAATCACTCACGTAATCTCCCCTTTAGTTTATCAACTGAAACTCCCCAGTACCTGGAAGATTCACGATGTGTTTCACGCCACACTGCTTTTCCCCTTCAAACAAACCAATGTTCACGGCCCATCATTCTCACAGCCCCCTCCTGATATGATTGATGATGAAGAAGAATACGAAGTGGAGGCTATCCTATCTCACAAGGGACCCCCTGGCCACTATCGGTACCTGACTGCGTGGAAAGGATATTCCTCTGCCAAAAACACTTGGGAACCCGAAGCCAATCTCATGCACTCCCAAGACATTTTGAAAGACTACAAAAGACTCCATCGACTATGATAGAACTTCATGCATTCAGGACGCTGTGATCTCTTCATGAGGCTCCTCCCTGCATGCATGAATTCTGCTGTTCATATATCAAAACATTCTGGATTTCCACTCTCGCCTTCCTTGCTATCATACTAATCTTCTTCTTACTCTGGTTCTTAACACTGACTTTGGTACACTCCTCTCTCACCCCAAAAGCATCCCCATCACTATGACCTCCGACACTCAATCTCCACCCATTTCTCTACCATCGTCTTCTCCTAATTCCCCTGATATCCTTGACCCTATGGCATTACTCCGCACTACTCCAGTCCAGTCATACCTTCTTCCCTCATGAATTTGGAAACCACTGTTCACCAGCATTCTGTATATGTAAACCTTTCCTGACCCTACTGCTAGAACGCATGCCTCTCTACGCGGATGATCCGATCATCAAGAGACTAGTCTCCCTTTATCATGCAGTCCATACCGCCCAAGTACTGCATTTCCACGTAGCTCCTAACGACCTACCTGAGGAATATGGCCTACCGGTCCGAGAAACACAGAACAGCCTCACAGGTCAGATCTTATAATTACTCCACACTGCCGATTTTCATAGCTTCGTTGCCCAGATCCCCATCTCTGTTTTATATCCCATCTTTTGTCCTATCTTTCTCTCCATGTATCCTGACGAGTGTGCAGCCTATTTAGCTAGCATTAGTCTTTCTCCCCAAGAAACTCCCTTACCTTTTCCTCCTCTGTTACCCCTAGCCCTACACCTTTCATCCCCCAACGATTCTGAGACCCCTTCCCTGGAACCTACCCTGGTAGTTGTTAGAACCGGTCACTCCTGTCTCCTAGAGTTAGGTCTGAGGGATTGAAGGGTCGGAGCGGAGTAGCGGAGCGGAGGGGTGAGTCTTGGCGCAGGACTTATGTGTCGCGCCTTGCGTAGGTTTGACTCTTCGGAGCGGAGTAGGAGTAGGGAAGGAGAGAGGACAGGAGTTGTCCAAGTTGATATTCAGACTGAAGAGACTACAGTGAAGTAACTACGATATTTATACTATTGGAGTTGTATCGCATTACTAACGGAGTAACTGCGGAACGTTCTGATCAGTAAGACGGGAAGGAGAAAGCCGGAGCTGTGCACCGGTAATGAGATACGCCGGACTGCGCATCGAGGAATGATTACTAAGGAAAATGGAAAGGCACAGCCAATCAGGAAACAAGGAGGACTAAATAAGGAAAGGTCACGTGGTCCGGAGGTCACATGTCGTCGATTGATGGAGAACGCCCCGGAGGAGCGATGGAGTTGGCACCGGAGATGAGGAGTTGACTTGGAGACGAAACGGGATATGACAGTAGTCCACCCACTCGTTGTAGAAGACGACGTGGTCCCATTCATCCTGAATCCACCTGGAGGCTTCAGACAAGTCGACCAACAAGCTCTCTCCTATAACAGTGCATATGTAGTTTGTGTGGGAGGACTATCCATCCTTTCTGCTCCCACTCATCTCCTTCATAATCCCTATGTCCGACCCCCTGCATCCCACTTCACCCAATGCTTCCAATGCAACCACACTGGTCACTATTGAGACAAGTGCCCCCAATACCAATGCCCCTACTGTCAAGTTTTCGCTCCTGGTCACCCCCAACATCTTTGCCTTACCCTACAATGTTCTACTTGTCAACGATGGGGACATGGACCTACCCGATGCCCTTGAGACGTCTGCCTCTACTGTGATCAATTTGGTCATAGTGAACTACAATGTCTGTATCTCGACATGCCTGTGGACCCCATGCCTGCCAAGGATTCAAACTAAACTTACTATAGAGGGTTGGATGATTGCACCAGGGACGCAATTCTACAAAGGGGGTAATGTTACAATTCTTTCTCTATATTGTCACATTCTGCTTCTTGTTTGACATATCTCATTCTTTAGTTCACCGATGATTCTTACCAAGCGTGATGAGCATTCTCTCATCATTCTAGGTCACTCTTCCCTTCGGTTGTATAACCATTAGCATCTACCTTTGTACAGGTATTCTTCTTTGAGTCCCTGTTTCACTTTGTGCCTGCTTTATCTTGCTATGTTCTTGATCTTGTTTCGGACAGCCTTTCTCCGCAGTTCAGCTCTCTTATGCCGACTTAGTGATCCATCATTCCATGCTGTTCTACAGCTTTCCATTGCTGCACATTCTGATTGTATAAATACATAGAGTTGACACTTGATGTACTCATACTAGATCTACACAATACAAGTGTACATCTCGTGTCACACCTTGTGAACCCCTTGAGAACTCTTTGGCAACGCTGTCATACCTCTTCGTGAGCGTTCTCCATCAAACGAGTAAATGTTCAAACTTCGTCCTTGCTTTGGTACACTTCGTGTATCAGGTAGTGGAAGAGAAATGGATGGCGTTAAGGAGAGGTTGTCGAGAGGCTGGGGGAACATAAAGTTGATCTTTGTAGAATAACTGATTGTTATCATAACGCCAGTCAGCTAGAGTGGAGTGAGGAAAGAGTGGGGAGTCAATCACAAGGTTCTGTAGAGCTCAGAGAACAAGAGGGTCGGATGGTGAGGATTGCTTGATTCCATCCATTAGAGAGAAGTCGAGGGCAGAAATAACTACGGGATCAGGGAAGATGGAAGTGTTGACATTGTCGTTGGCTGTGTCAACGTGGTCACAATGAGAGAGTGCATCTGCTGGGCCCATCTGAGAGCCTGCGGTGACCTTCCACACAATGTTATAATCCTGTAGGAAAAGCGACCAGCGAGCTTGTTGACGAGAAAGTTTATGTGGGTCCTTGAGAAAAGATAGGTTCTTTTGATCAGCAATGACAGTGACGGTGTGCTCTGTTTCTAGTAGATATTGGCGCTATTCCTGTAGGGCAAGGATGACAGCAAGGAGTTCTCTATCATAGATGTCATAGTTTCGTTCAGCTAGAGCAAAGGTCTTAGAAAAGTATGTGCAGGGATGAAGGTCACTGTTGCTATCTTCTTGTAGAAGAATAGCTCCTGCAGCAAGGAGGGATGCGTCGGTAATGACAAAGAAGTGGTGAGATAGATCGGGTAGTGTGAGGACAGGGGTGGATGCAAAGATTAGCTTGAGATGGGAGAATGCCTTGTCCTGGTGACGAGCCCATTCCCACTTCTGGTCCTTTCGAGTGAGGAGCACAAGGGGGGTGACAATGTCAGAGAAGTTGGAAATGAATTTATGATAAAAGTTGGCGAATCCAATGAAGCTACGGATGCCTTTCACAGAGGTCGGTGGTTTCCAGTCCTTGATTGCAGAGAGCTTGGTGGGGTCCATCTCAACTCGTCCCTGACCAATGATCATACCGAGGTATTCCATGTGAGGGGCATCGAATGAACATTTGGAGATTTTAATCAAGAGTCCATGTTCGCGAAGTCGTTGGAGTACTTGATTAGTCCGGGAGTGATGGAGTTCGATGTCGCACTGAGTGTGTATCCCTAGGTCATCCATGTAGATCTTGAGCCAGTGCTCAGAGATCATGTCGGCAAAGATATAGTTCATGAAGGCTTGGAACATGGAGGGAGCATTGTTGAATCCAAAGAACATGACAGTTGGTTTGAAGAGGCCAAGGGGGGTGATGAACGCCGCTTTCCATTGATCAGTCTCTCATATGTGAATGTTATTGTATCCCCATCGGATGTCGAGTTTGGTGAATAATGTCAAGTCCCTCATATCATCAATGAGTTTGGAAATGAGAGGCAAGGGGTATGCGTTTCGAATGGTGTGGGAATTGAGATAGCGATAGTCCTGACAGGGGTGTAATGAGCCATCCTTCTTGGGTATGAAGAAGAACGGGGATGCTTGGGGGGATTTGGACAGAACAATGCAGCCAGTGGCAAGGTTTTCTTCTACAAACTTCTTACAAGCTTCTCTCTCAGTAGGGTTTAAGAGATATACTTTGGTGATTTTGGGGATGAAAGATGGTTTAAGTTCAATAGTGTGGTCATAGTCTCAGTGTTGTGGGAGAATGTTAAACATGACCTCAGCAAAGACATCAGCAAAGTCTTTGCACCACATTGGGATCTCAGTTTTGATGGGGGTATTTTCCTGGGTGAGCTGGGTGGATAGGGAGATCTTTTGAAGGGTTTCCAAGTTTATGGAGAGTCGCATGTTAGCCCAATCTATGTCAGGGTTCCATTGGTGGAGCCAGGGCATTCCAAGGATGATTTGCGATTTACCTAGAGATGTGACCATAAACTCGACTTTTTGCGAAAACAAGGGGGAGGAGATGTGTGTAAAGAGTTTCCATTTGATGGTTTCCTTTTTGTTCTTGGTACCATCAACATTGTATGCGATGACTGGTTTTCGAAGGACTCGGCATCCTAGCCTGCGTTTCGGGACAAGGGAGATATCGGTGAAGTTTCCTGAAGTGCCACTGTTAAGTAGAGCAGTGGTATCGACAGTTTGTTTGGGTACTTGTAGCGAGACAGGGAAATGGAACGCGTTTTCATTTGGCATTGCTACAAGTACATGAGGGGAAGAAGATATCGGGGCATCTTCCCTTAGAGAAAATCCTTTACATCAAGGAGGGAGATCTCAGCGGGTTCTTTGTAATTGGCCTTTAGTGTCTGGTGGATTTCTTCGTCCTTCCACCCCTTGGTTCATAGTTGATTGACATAGTGTCAGAGTTCCTAAATAGGGGCAGCAATGCCCAAACTCAGAGTGCTGCAGAAATGGCAAGGCACAACTATATTTACCTAAATAGGGGCAGCAATGCCCAAACTAGATACATGAGTACAGTGAATGATTTGGAACAAAAAGGGTCTCACCTCAGAGTGCTGCAGAAATGGCAAGGCACAACTGAGGTGGTGGAGAGAAAGTCGAAGGTTAAAAAGGCTGGAGTTACGCGCGCGCTTAACTCCGGGTAACTCCGGACCTAAGTAGGTGAGAATAGGTGTACTGTATAAGGGAGATACAAAGGCGCAGCAGGTGTGTCGGAGCGGGTAGGATCGCCACAACGCTGTCTCCACGAGGCAATACTACACTAAAAGGAGATGAGATATATCCGAAGAGGTAAAGCCAGCGGATCACTAAGATTGCGCCGGAGTTGGCTCTGGAGAGAACTCCGGAGTTTCGGAGTTACATTTTGACACATAGATGTCAAGCGGGTTTGTGAGTTGTTGGACTGGGGCTTCCTTTGGAACGATGGGTTCCTTAGGTGGATGGGTGGGGATGGAGCGGATGTTCTGGGGAGGTGTGATGGTGAACGTCTTACAGTTCTGGGCATTGTGCCTAGTCTTTCGGCATCTGAAGCAACGTCCTTCTTTGATGCATTTGGAGCATTCTTCGGGAGTGAGTTTTGAGACCCAGATGGAGTCTACATCCATTGCATTCGGGTCCCTGATGTGAGGGGCAGGTTGAGGGACAAACCAAGGAGCAGGAGGGACAGGGACAGCATTGACTTGGGGAGCACCCTTCCTGATGGCTGCCATGTGAGCCTTCTGAGTATGGAACTGCATGGACTTGTCAATCCATGTGTTCAAATCTGTGGGAAGTTCGCTCATGGACAGGACCATGTCAGTGATCTTCTGGTCGCATCCCATGGCAAAGTATCCAATGAGTGACTGTTGGTCTGTGATGCCAGATTTGGCCATGGTTCCCAAGAAGTCTGAGATATATTTCTGGAATCCATCGTTAATGGAATTATCAGGCTCCCTAAAGGCAGTTTGGTGAAGGTATGGGAGTTGGAGGCAGGTGGTGGCTTGGATGTCAAAAGGGAAGAATGTTTTCTTGAAGTTTTTGACCAGCTTGTTGAAAGTCTTTTCCTTGTCTTCTAGGAGCAGGTCAGCTGACCTGTCATACCAGGTTTCGGCAAAGGCAGCTGCTCTTTCCGAGGATAGCATCTTGCTGAGACATGTGAAGACCTTGGTCGAGTCTTCTGCATAGAGTTTCTTGTTGATGATGAAGTAGACTTTCATGGCCTTGATCCATCTAACTGCATCAACTGGTTTCCCAGAGAAGTCAGCTGGCAGAGCTGCTCAGAGCTTGGTGGGTTTTTCTGAAGACATTGGGGGCAATGGTGCGAAGAGGCTAGGCGACTGAGATGGCTGTGGTGGTGATGGTAGTCTCAATGTGGTTGAGGTCAAAGGAGCTTCTATGGTAGAAAGCATGCGAGGAGTGGGCAGGGTTAGAGGACTTGAAGGTGATGCTGGGGAGTACAATGATCCAAGGACTTGGCAAGGGAAAGGCTATTGGATGGGTCTTTGTTCATCGTCATCTTCTGGGATTCAGTAAGCACAACGAAGGGTGCAGTCTCTGTGGGAAATGTTTGCTAATGAGGTGTCCTGCTCCTGAATAGGAGGGACAAGGGAGATACTAGATCTTTTGATACACGAAGTGTACCAAGACTAGGACAAAGGTTGAACAGTTACTCATTTGATGGAGGACGCTCATGAAGAGGTACAACAATGTCGTCAAAGAGTTCTCAAGGTGTTCACAAGGTATAACACGAGATGTACACTTGTATTGTGTAGATCTAGTATGAGTACATCAAGTGTCAACTCTACGTATTTATAAGATTGAAACACACAGCAATGGAAAGCTGTAGAACAGCGTGGAACGATGGATCACTAAGTCGGGCAGAGAAAGGCTGTCCGAAACAAGATCAAGAACATAGCAAGATAAAGCAGGCACGAAGTGAAACAGGAACTCAAAGGTGAGTACCTGTGCAAAGGTGGACACTAATGGTTATACAACAAAAGGGAAGAATGACATAGAACGATGAGAGAATGCTCATTGCGCTTGGTAAGAACGATTGGTGAGCTAAAGAAAGAAATATGTTGAACAAGAAGCAGAATGTGATGATATAGAGGAAGAATTGTAACAGTTCCACTGCTTCTGCTTCGTAGACTGTGTGTTCTGAGTCCGTTCCTAGATAGTAGCATAGTGTCTGTGGATGTTTGTTTGGGATGTACATTACCGCTGCTGCTCCTATGCCATTGTTTATGCCCAATCCATCTGTGTATATGTGAGTTGCATTTCGTGCATGGCCTTCGTGTTCTGCTATCGCTATATCTTTGGTGGGCGCTATTTGTTTTTGGTATGCTGGGTGGGTGGTTGGGGTGGTGAGGTTTTGGGGGAGAGGTTTTGGGGGATAGTCTCTATGTGATCTGGGGTAATGTCGTAAGTGTGAAGGAGGAAGTGGAGAGATGACTTGTGTTATTTGACAAAGTATTTGGTGGCACGTTTGAGGTATGGATGAAGCGGGTGCATCGGAGGGTGGGAGGCAAGTCATATCACCGCTTGGTTGCATAGGTTTTGTGTGCGGTGTTGTATTGGCCAAATGTTACTGTGGATTTCAAGAGTGTCAGTAGCTGTTGTGTGCAGGGCTCCTGTGATACTTAGCAGGGTGATTCTTTGGACAGCTTCAAGTTTCTATGCTACTCCTTTTGACCCGTTTATCGTGTTGCTGGTTTTTTCAGAGTAGGTTGGTCTGAACCATACGTCAATGGTGTAGAGCATTTTCGGTATTGCAACTGCAATGTATAGTCAGCAAATGAGTGAGGTTGATAGTCTGTGTGATGGGCCGGATAGTCTTTTCAGTTGGATAACATAGGCGGTGCCTTTTGTGATCACATTGGATACTTGCACGTTCCATTTCAGGGGTTGGTCTATGATGATGCCTAGGAATTTATGGTTAGTTGTGGGGTTAATGGTAGTATCGTGTAAGGTGAGAGGAGGGTGTAGTATGCTTTTTGCAAGCTGAAGTCTATTAGCACAAATTTTGATGTTTCAAATTTGGAGTTGTGTGCTTTCGCCCATTCGTAGGCTCCATTCTTGCGTTCCATCATGTCCTTAAGGGTGGCGTGCGTTGCATCGAAGGTTTTGCTGATGGCCATGAGCATTGTGTCATCGACAAAGGCTTGCACTTTTTCATGTCTTTCGTTTCCTTTCCCTATTTCTAGTAGGTCAGTGTTATAAATAATGTAGAGAACCATTGATAGTGGGTCACCTTGGCCTATTCCATTGTTGATTGGGATCCAGTCATTTGATGTATATCTGTCGAATTTGAGTTTCGTTTTTCTGTCAGTTAGGGCTCATTGGATGAATTTGACAAGCTTTTCTAGGATGCGTCTTTTTCGCATGTTGTGAAGGAGGTGTTCTGTTACTGCGTTTGGGAAGGCTCCTTCAATGTTGAGGAATAGTACTGAGACTACTTGATGATTGCGCCATGCTTGTTTGACCGTGGCTTCGAGGAGGTGTAGTGAGTCTGATGTTGAACATCTTGGTCGGCCGCCAAAATGGGTGGCTGGGAGCAGGTTGTGGGTTTCTAAAATGTGGGTGAGTTGTGTAGCAACAATTGAGGACAGGAGCTTATAAGTCATATTGAGGAGTGCTATCGGTCGAAACACTTTGGGGAGTGTGTAGTCTGGTTTTCCTGGTTTTCGTAGGACGATGGTCATAAATTCCCTCCATGGGTCATAGAAGGTGTTGAGGGTGAAGGAGGCTTTGAAGATATGGTGGAAGTGGGGCTTCAGTAGCTTGCTACCTTCAATGAAGACGATGTTGCATATTCCGTCAGGACCTGGCGCCTTGAATGGTTTGAGTTTTGTGATTGCGCAAGTAAGTGCTTTGTCGGTTATGATGGTTGGGGCATTGATTGGTTCCGGGTAGGCCTCTGGTTCATCATTGTCATCATTGCTGTTGGCAGGGGTGGTGGGAAGAAAGATGCAGTGAGTGTTTTGCTTTTGTCTTCATTGGTCGTCGCTTCTAATCTGTCAATTGGTGAGCATAGGGTGGGAATCCTGGCGTTAGTGCATTCGCCAGCCAGAGTGGAGATATACTTGTTTGTGACCCATATCTTGTTGCCTTGGATGTTTTCTAGCCAGTCTTGCCAGTGTTGTTGTTTCATTGATTTGATGGAGTTGAAGTAGGCGTTCCTCTTGTGTTGGTACTCTTTGTGTATTGGGTGGTGCTGTTGGCGGTGTAGGTGGTGAGCTTTGCCAGCTAGGTGGTTTAGTTCTTTTCATAGGTTCGTGAGTTCTCGGGTCCACCATCGTTTGGAATGGGGGGAGGGTTTGGTTTGTGGAATGTGTTGTTCAATCATGTTGATTATGGCTTTCATGAGGTTATGGGAATAGGTCTGAAAGGCAGGAATGGAGACAATGGGGGTGTCTAGTGGGAGAGTGGACAACTCATCTTTTAGTTTTTTGTTGAACTTTTTCCAGTCTATGTCTCTGTAGTTTCATTGTGGTTCTGAGGTTGCCTTTGGTAGGTCAAGGTTGATTCTTGTTAGGATGGGTAAATGGTCGGTGGCTGGTCCTTGTTGTTTGGGTGATGTGTGACAGGAGGTCACATGCTCAGCAGTATGGCCAGAGCAGAAGATGTTGTCAACTCTTGTCCAGTTTTTCGAGCAAGAGGCTTGCAGGGTGGGTTCACCTTTTGGTAAGGGCATGATCAGGGAGTGATTAGTGAGGTAGCTTGTGAGATAAAAGGGGTAGTTAGAAGGTGGGTGTTGCATTTGTCTTCCCATAGTGGGTGGTGGTGATTGAAGTCGCCTAAGCATATGAGATGGTTGTGGTCGTTTTGATAAATTTCATGTTTTCGTTCGTCAATGAATTGGTGTAGATTGGTTATAGTGTTGTTGAAGTGGATGTCGTTATAGATGTTAATGATTGTGCAGTTGCCGTAGCTTCCTGTGAGTTGGATGATCGTGACGTCTCTCGATGGGTATGGGATCTGTCTCCAATTGTTAGTATTGATTTGTTTTGAAACTAGGGTTACTGCTTGATATCGGGTTTGTCCATCAGTATATCGTGTGGTTGGGTAGACCGTGTAATAGCTTTGTGGCAAGTAGGTGTTGCTGAGTTTGTTGAAATGTGGTTCTTGGAGGGTGTAGATGTTCCATTTGGTGTGTTCTGGGCCGTTAAGGAGTGAGTATTGAGCCGTAAGGGAGGTGTTCAGGTTTTGTTGCCATATGGAGATGTCAGTGAGTGTAGTGTCGTTTTCCCTATTCATAGAGGTTAGTGTCATCGTGGAATAGAGAGCTACCATTAAATGATGACATGGGTGAGTGGAAGGATTGTTTGGGGGAGGAGGGTCGGGTGCTTGCTCTGGTTGTGATCTCAGTTGGCTTGTGGGGGAGGCATCTTTGGGAAGTAGCATTTCTTGTCAATACATATGCCGTCACGTAGCACTATGTCTGTTTGTAGGGCATTGTTGAAGAGTAGGATGGCATGGGCCACTCGTTGTCCTTTCCTGCATCGGTATGGTGGTTTGGCCCATCTGGCGCTATTGATTACGTTTTCTGGAAGGTCATTCTCTGTCTCTATTTTTCTGGATAGGGAAGGGTCAATGATGTCATATTCAATAGGGAGGTATGGTATAATCATGGAATAGGTTCTATTTTTGAAGGACACTTTGGTTGTGAGGTCTAGCTTTTTGAGCAGGCGGTCTTGATTATTTTTGAGCCTTAGCCATTCAGCCACTTCTATTGTGGCTAGTTCAATTAACAGGGCGCTGCTGCAGAGTGGTGTGACTGCCTTGATATTGATCAATGGGCTCCGGTTGGTTTTGATGTGGTTGATGGCTTTACCAAGACGATCTGCGATAGTGGTGTTAGTATTGGCTGATTGGAGTATAGAGTTGCCTTTAGTAGGTTCTAGTAGCAGTTGGCGGGTGCGTAGGTCATTGCGGTTGGTTATGTGCTATGCACCTATGTCTGGTGTAAGTGAGTGTTTGGCAACATCTGCATAGGATTGCGGTCTAATTGAGGCAGTTTGTTGGAGTTTTTCCATCTTCTCTATAATCAGTTCTATAAGGTCTTGTATAGATTGTTCAGCTTTTTTGACAGCATCTAGAGTGGGATTCTCATTAGCAGGGTTTTGTAAGAGAGTAAGAGTTCTGTGTGCTGTTGGATGTCCGTTGCTGCAATGTGTAATTCTCCAAGGTGTGGGGCTATTGCAATAGTGACATGATCTGCTATGAAGGAGGAGGTTTTATTAGCATCTTCCTCTTTGAGTAAAAAGGCTACTGCTCGTATCGCTTCAGTGGCTGTGCATGGAGCGTTTGGGAGCTGGGTGATGTGGAGGAGTGCTGTCGAGAGGTGGGCTATAGACATTGGTTCCCCTATTGGGACAATTAGTTTGGAGGAGAGATATTCAAGGCCAGATTTTGTGTTATTAACAGTGTAGTTCTGGGTGATTAATTCTTCCCAGGTGAGTGCAGAAGTGATGTTAGTCGATCTGGATCTTGTGTTTGGGGTGTTATCTCTGTTGTGCTGGTTAATCCCCAGTGGGTGTTGTGTCTTCGGATGTGATTGGGATATCCTGCTTTCTATAGGCTTAGAGCCTTCGTTCTTTCTTGGTTGCTTTGCTTCTTTGTCAACCAAAGGTTTCTTCGGGGTCCTGGTGGGGTGCCATGTGGTACAAGGACAAGAAGCTTTGCAAGCCTTTTATAGGTATGGCAAGTGACTGACTGATAGAACTAACGCACTATTGTGTGACCGTTGTACAAGGCAAGGATGGAAGCAATCTGATGGATATGATCTGCCTTGCCTTCGGGGCATGTAGCTGCAATGCCATTACATGACTTACCTTCCTTGGTATTCCTGCGATCACAGAGATCCCAGGTGTATAGTTCGAATTCACCCTTGCTTGATTGCATGAGAACTGAAACAACCTTGAACCACTAGGGCTTGGATGCCTGAAAGGGGGCAACTAGGTTGCACTAGACCTTAGGACTTGAGGTCTATATCTATTTTACTATCCAGTAGCATCTGGTACTGGTTCTATATCCGCAGGGATATAGAGTCGTCCGAGAGATGTCTTATCTCTAGGAGAGTGTCATAGTCATCTAAGAACACATTATTCTTAGGAAAGCTTTGGATTGATGGGTATGAACTCTGAGGAACTCTCCCAGTGTCAACTAAGAACACTTCATTCTTAGGAGTAAGGATTCAAGGAGAATTGTAAAGAGCTTCTAGCTCAAGGACTATGATTCAAGGGAAATCTCCAAGAGAACCAGACTGGAGAATCCAGCGCTGGGTCCTTGGGCTTTATATACTATGTCTACTGTATGTACATGTTATGATTGTATCTAATGATCTGTCTGTATAAGGATCAACCCTATACCCTGAAACATAAGGATGAAATGTGTATCATAAGGCTGTGAGCGGAAATGAAAGAGAAGCATGGTGAAACATGTTTGAGAAACACAAGGCAAAGGCATGTGTGACATGTGAAGGTGTGAAAGAGGGTCCAGTCCATGATGTCATAGTGATATCATAGAAGTCTAGGTAAGTCTGTGATCAAGGCCAGCACTTATGATCTAATCTGGCTGTGACTCCTTGATAAGATAAGATAACAAGAGATAGAGGCATATCTCCTGATTAAGCTAGCTGATAAGGGTAAACGTGTGTGCGATAGACTTCTTAGGAGAAGGGTGAAAAATACATCCTATAACAAGAACCTCATGTCCTCCAGTAACCCCCTGCTTTTCTATTCCCCCTTCTAAATCCTGAGACCCACCATTAGACCATTCGGTGGTGCTTTCAGAAGAGGCAATAATTGAAGACAGTGGCAAGATGGTCCTTGTTACAATTCTTTCCCTTTATCGTCACGTTTTTCTTCTCACCCGTCATATCTCGTTCTTTGTCCTTCCTATGATTCTCACGAAGCGTGATGAGCATTCTCTCATCGTTTTTGATAGTACATCCTTCTTGCTGTACAACCAGTGACATGTCATTTCACACAGGTTCTCGCATTCGAGTTTCTGTTTTGCCTTCGTTCCTGTTTTACCTTGCTATACTTCTTGTTCCTGTTTCAGACAGCTCTTCTCCGCAGCCCAGTTCTCTCGCACCGGCTTAGTGTTCCAAAACCTTCCATCAGGTTCCATGTTCTTCCAAAGCTGTGCGTCTTGTTCATATAAATATGTAGAGTAGACACTCGATGTACTCATACTTGATCTACACAATACAAGTGTACATCTCGTGTCATACCTTGTGAACACCGTAATAACTCCTTGATGATGTTGTCGTACCTCTTCGTGAGCGTCCTCCGTCAAACGAGTTACGTTCAACCTTTGTCCTCGCCTTGGTACACTTCGTGTATCAAAAGATCAAGTATCTCCCTTGTCCCTCCTATCTAGGAGAAGGACATCTCACCAGCAAACATTTCCCACAGAGACCGAGCCCTTCGTCGTGCTTACTGCGTCCTGGAAGACGACGACGAACAAAGACCCACTCAACAGCCATCTCCTTGCCAAGTCCTTGGATCTTTGTACTCTCCAGCACCACCCACGAGTCCCCTAGCCCTACCTGCCCCTCGAGCTCTCCCATCCATTGAAGCACCTCTGACCTTGACTACACCAAGACCACCATCGCCCACACCGCCATCTCAGTCACCTAGTCTCTTCACACCATCACCCCCACCCATGTCTTCTGAGAAAACCACTGAACTCCGAGCTGCTTTACCAGCAAACTTCTCTGGAAAACCGGTAGACACAGTCAGATGGATCAAGGCCATGAAAGCCTACTTCATCGTCAACAAGAAGCTCTATGCCGACGATGCAACCAAAGTCTTCACATGCCTCAGCAAGATGTTATCCACAGAAAGGGCAGCTGCCTTTGCCGAAACCTGGTATGACAGGTTGGCCGATCTACTCCTTGAAGACAAGGATAAGACATTCGACAAATTGGTTGAAAACTTTGAGAAAACATTTTTCTCTTTTGACATCCAAGCCACCACCCGTCTCCAGCTCCCATACCTTCACCAAACGACCTTCCGAGAACCTGATAACACTATCAATGACGGGTTCCAGAAATATATCTCTGACTTCCTGGGAACTGCTGCCAAGTCTGGCATCACCGATCAACAGTCACTTATCAGCTACTTTGCCATGGGATATGACCAAAAGATCACTGACATGGTCCTATCCATGAGTGAACTCCCTGTTGACTTGAACGCATGGATCGACAAGTCCACACAGTTCCATACTCAGAAAGCTCGCATGGCAGCCATCAGGAAAGGCGCTCCCCAAGTTCACACTGTCTCCATTACCCCCGCTCCTCACTTTATCCCTCGACCTACCCCTCGTAATAGAGACCTGAACGCAATGGATGTAGACTCCATTCGAGTCTCCAAACTCACCCCTGAAGAACGTTCCAAATGTATTAAAGAAGGACGATGCTTCAGATGTCAAAAGACTGGGCACAACACCCAGAATTGCAAGTCCGCTTTGTCCCTACCTTGCCACCCAAGGAACCAAATGTCCCAAAGGAAGTTCCCGCTCCACTGTCCACAAACCCACTTGACGTCTACGTCAACCAGCTTAGAACCAAGGGATGGAAAGACAAAGAAATCCATCAGACACTGAAAGCCAACTATGAGGAGCCCGCTGAAATTTCTCTCCTTGACGTAAAGGATTTTCTCTAAGGGAAGACACCTCGATGTCCTCTTCCCCTCATGTACTTGTAGCAATGCCAAATGAGAATGCATTCTGCTTCCCTGTTTCACTACAAGTACCCAAGCAAACCGTCGACACCACTGCTCTGCTTGATAGCAGTGCCTCAGGAAACTTCATCGATATCTCCCTCGTCCCTAAACTCAGGCTAGGATGCCGAGTCCTTCGCAAACCAATCATCGCATACAACGTAGATGGAACCAAGAACAAAAAGGAAACGATCAAATGGAAACTCTTCGCA
>JBBPUD010000324.1:0-27683 GCA_038094475.1 Phylloporus aff. rhodophaeus
TAAAATGTACATATCTTTGGAGTCTGTGATCCAAATCACATGATCTAGGGACCAATAGATAGCCAAGGGTGTGTACTGTTATTTGTCTCACCAATACTAAGTGATATTCCCACATGTGTTTGCAGTGTGCTTCGTGCACTGCATCAAGGTTAGTTATTGTAACGGTTTTTGGAGTCACTGTATGTGAAGTTGCTCCAGAGTCAATGATGATTATAGGTTTGGATAAGGACTTATGATAAAACAACACATAGGCCTGAATGCGATGATATAGGGCATGGTCTACATGCTTGGTAATTACATTTGTCCGATCTGGTGGTTCTGGCTTCAGACTTGGCCAGTCCTCTGTAGTGTTTGCCTTTTCCCTTTTGTTCTTCTGTTTCAACTCTGTTGTCCAGAATTGATAACTTCTGCAGTCCTACATGTTGTGGCCCACAGTGTGATGATATTCACACCACTTGTCTTCCTTTTGTTTCTTCTTTCGCTTAAACTTGGCGGTGAGCACTGAGTTGAAAGTTGCTGGAAGTTTTAGCCGAGCCTCTTCTGATAGAATGCGAGTTTTCACTGCATCAAAGATGAGTTTTGTTTCCTCAACTATATTTATGACTAATAAGATGAACACATTCCATTCTGGGGTTTTCAGAAAGGAGTTGAGGAGAATGAATACAAGGATTTTCCCATCAACTGGAAACTTCATTCCGGTGAGGTGTGACTCCAAAGTGTGGATGGAGGCAATGTGGTCAGAGATGTCAGATTTGCCATTCCATTCTGATGTGAATAGTTGCCAAAAGAAGTAGAAGGCTGAAGTGAGATTGGATGTTTGGTGAAGATTCATCAGAGCATCATATAGAGCCTTTGTGGCAGTGTGATGTGTGGTTTTCAGGAGAAGTGCATCAGATATGTGATCTTGAATAATGCCATGTGCCTTCTTATCGTGTTCTGTCCATTTCTGGATATTTTCTTCAGAATTGATACTTCCAGAAATGGTGATTCTGGTGGTTCTGGTGGTTGGAGCATTTGTTCCAGAGAAGCTGGTACTTGAGGAGATAAAGGGAACAGCGGTTGGGCATGTGTCTGTGCCTAGAACTACCCCAAGGACTTTTTTGTGGCACAGTTTGGTATTTACATGCAGTTTCCATATTTTGAAGTTTGATGGTCCAGATAGTACTGGACAGGTGGCAGTTTCACCTGAGGTGGATTCAGATGGCATTGCAAGGTAGGAGGTCTGTAATGTGTCAAGGCAAGGGACAAAGATGTGGCAAGAGAAATAGAGTCATGATAAATAAATAGATTTTACTAGTGTGTGCTGGCAGGGCTCATAACCTGTCAGATTTTCTAATGCAAGGGCAATTGTGCTCACTCAGCCAGTTGCCCATGAGAGTGAAACACAACTGAGATTCACCTAATGCAAGGGCAATTGGACCCACTAAGGTACATCAGCTATATATAAAGAAAACAGGGACAAGAGGTCCTACCTTAGGGCCTGTACAGATTGAACTTTCTCTGTATGTCACTATTTGTTTTGGAGAAATGTGAGTTCGGCTTCCATGGATGCCGAGTGTCGAAGCTCCAAACCTTCTTCACCTCACTGTGTACATACGCGATCAAATGGTCTGCCCCACTTCTCTTTACCATCAACAATGCCATCTCGCAAGAGAATTTACTGGAATTCTTGTACTCTTGGAAAAATACTGCTCGTTTCTCAAAATGACTGAATCCGCAAGGTGGTCAGATGCTGAGACCACCACCCTTGTGGATTACCTCCATGAACATCGCAGTGAACGGGCTGACAATGGGTTCAAGAAGCCCACCCTCGCAGCTGCTGCTGAACATCTTCACCAAACACATCAGAATAAACCCCTCAAGAACGTTAATCAAGTCAAATACAAGTTCTTGCAGGTACGATAAATAATTTACTGATGGTAGCGCAATACAATTGATCTACCACTATACAGCTGATGAGTCTCTATTCCCTCATCAAGGAATGGTCTGAACTGTCTGGGAGTAGCAGGTTTGACCCGATCCATGGTGCCAATATATCTGATGCTGCATCAGCACAGGTTTTTGATACCTGGATCCAGGTGGGAGGCAAGGGACGCCAAATTCTATTATATATGACCCTATGGATTCTGATCAAAAATAGACTTACAAAAAGATTAATCAATTCTGCAACAAAGGGTGGGAATACTATGGCACTTTCAGGGATATTTTCCCTGAGGGTGGTGCAACAGGGAGTGGTGCCTATCGTGGCACTATTGGCACAACAGGCACCATCTCCATCAATACCAGTACCCAGGGTGACTCTGGACAACTCAGTGCTTGTTTACACTAAATGCCCACACGAGGCAATTTCCCAAGCAGACTCTGGCCCGATTACTGCGAGCCAGCTCTTTTCACAGTCCCATCCACAAACCACAGCCTCATCCAGTGCTCCACCCAAGAGCAAGCATGGTCGAACCTCAGCACGGTCTTCAGCTCGCCAAGAAGAGGATCACTCACAGCTGATCATGCTTCATGCCGTCAACAGTGCCATTTAGACTGTGCGTGACACCATCTTGACGGGATTTCAAGAACAATTTATGGCCATATCTAAGGCAACAACCACACTCTACAAAGTTTCAGGATTTACTCAACAGGAGGTCTTAACACTGGCCAACTTCTTTGCTGAAGACAAGAGGCATGCGTCGATGTGGCTTTTGCTTACTGCTGAAGATCGATCTGTGTGGGCGAGGTAGAAGTATAATCAGCTGATAGGTTCTAACTCCATTGTACCTGTGAATTCCTTGACTGCTGGACCTTCAACCGGTAATTTGTAGATGACTACTACGTGTTGTACTTGTTTTCATCAATCCATTCGTCATTGTCATTGTCATCGCTGTCCAATTCTGCCTCCAATTGCCTTTCCTGCAAAACCTGCTGACTTCTGCAATCTGATCACGCATGGTCCTAGGTTCGTCTTGATTTTAAGAAAGATTGTTTATGTCATGGTCAGTGTCATTTTGTTCTTCACCAGTGTCCATATTGTCTAGATCCAAGCTAGATGAATCAGTGTCATGTGAATGTGTGAAGTTATATATCATGCATAGCGCCGCAGGTATTTGTGCCTTTATTCTTGTTACAATTCTTTCCTTGTACCATAACATTCTTTTTCTCACTCATCGTATCTTGTTCCTCACCCCTCCCTTTATCTTTGCAGAACATGATGAGCATGCGCTCATTATCTTTGATCATTCATTCATCTCACTGTTCAACCAGTGACACGTATCTTCGCACAGGTTCTCTTCTTGGAGTCCCTGTTTCACCTTCACATCAGTTTTACATCGCTTTATTCTTGATCTTGTCTCGGACAGCCTTCTCTGCAGCCCGGTTCTTTCGCACCGGCTTAGTATTCCTATTTTCCATCGTGTTCTTTGACCTTCTACTGCTGCGCGTCTCATCAGTATAAATACGTAGAGTAGACACTTGATGTACTCATACTTGATCTACACAATACAAGTGTACATCTCGTGTCATCCCTTGAGAACACCTCTGAGAACTCTTTGATGACGTTGTCGTACCTCTTTGTGAGCGTCCTCCGTCAAACGAGTAACGTTCAAACCCCAGTCCTCACTTAGATACACTTCATGTAACAATTCTGATAGGGAACTCAGTTGGAAGGAGTAAGATTTGGTAATGGCGTTTCAGAACACCAAAGATCCATTCAATAACATTGCAGGCAAATAAGTGACACAAATTAAAAAGCAACTCCTTGTTTTGGGGACTATAGACATGTTATTACAAACTATACTACAGAATACATTCGTACCATTTTAGACCACAGCTCCACTCTGCAAGATGATATCATATGCCACAGTATGGAATGAGTAGCTTGTCTGACAGTGGAAAACCCGCATTGGCAAGTAAATACTTTCCGGCTGGAATGTGGAGGTCGGAAGTGATGGCATCTCTGTAGATACGTCCATCTGATGCTAAACCCTTCCATCCTGTGAGCAAATAAAAAAATTGCATGTCAAAGCTGCATGTAAACAGCCTGTTCTGACTGAGGAAGCCTTTCCGGTTGCAGTATCTTGCGCGGACATAAGATGGTGGAGAGACGGGTATATGGGTGCCATCGATTGCTCCAATGGCATTGTGAAAGTAGGGGTAAAATTTCAGGTTGCGGCGTATCTCTGGCACAACAATGTTGGGGGGTGATCATACGTAGTCTGTGTAGAAGGGTGGGCTTGAAAAAATACCAGCCATCTTTTGAAAGTATCTAAAATTCGTTGAAGGAGATCCTAGTGATGTAAAGGCAGGTACGTACCAAGAGATTGTGCTACTGGAATGTTGAAAGTGCTCACCAACATGGTGCACTGTGAGGCTGGTGACACAGGTATATAGGAAGATGGCAAGTTGTTCTTCGACCGTTACCCTCCTGGAGTCCTGGTATTCTGCTTGATGCAGCTCATGGACAAGCTGTAGGAACACCTCTTTGTGCATTCCGAGCTCACACTGGATGCGATCTGGATGACCAGACAGCAGCTTCAGTACCCACTGATAACCAGATAGTATCAAAGTGTGGTAGGCAACTGGGTCTTTTCGTGGTGGTTTGTGATTTCCAATGAGGTCAGTTAATGAGATAAGAAGTATTTGAAGTAGAGAGAGTATTGCATTTATGATTTTCTGGTGAATATGGAGTGGTACTGGCATGATAGCTACAATTGTAGGCCTTGCATTGTTTCACTCTCCGATAGCCAGTTGCTGAGAAGCCGAACTCACAGTTCCCCAAAACAAATAGTAACATATAGAGAAAGTTCAATCTGTATAGGCCCTTAGCTAGTTGCCCATGAGAGTAAAACATGACTGAGGAAAGAAAGAAAAATGAGGTAAAGGTATATATGCAGGCGGAGATACAGACTCACAAAGTTCTGAAAATAGACGATTATAAGCAGAATTTATATGGAATAGGTCAGGGAGGAATAGATTGTATAATATAGTTGAGTTTTATAAGTGTAGGTCAGTTCCAGAGTTTCCAAAGGCATGGGAATTCCGGAATGACCATTTATGAAGGTGTGGAAGCAACAGAAGTCTTAATTTTCAGGAGTCTATATTTTTAACAGATAAGAAGAAACTTCCCAGTTGTAAAGTCGCCAATCCCAGTGTTGGTGGACCTCTGCTGCTGTTCAGAAGGTGGAACCTCACTGATATACTACCGGTGCATATTTGACAAGATGTTCCATTTGATCGACCATGTTTGAGGATGCCCTTCAATCTCAATCAATCTGCAGGCATAACAAAAGGAAACACTGTTCACTTATAAATGCAGATGAATTGAACACATGTAATTGTAAAGTACAAGAAGGTGGTGTTGTTTATAAGCCCGTCTCTGCTTCAACTGTCTGATCTCATTCTCCAAAAGGACTATCTTCGACAGTAGTTCATGCTTCTCTTCATCATCCTGTACAACCTTGACCTCCAGCTGTGTAGTGTGCTCATCCATCTTTGTGAATAGTTTTATCAGTGTCTCTGGGTCTGCTGCTGTTTCTATCTTAGGCAGCACTGTGGCTTTTCCCTATGGGTGGTGAATGTACAGGAATCCTGTAACATATTAGAAAATATGATAATGTTCAAAGAAATACTCACTGTCAACCTTGCACTGAGATTTTGCGGGACGGCAAGTGTCACAGGTCTGTCTCTTCACATTTTTTGATGGCCAGGTGCAATTAGAGCCACATGCCTTGCATGCATTGCATACCTGTAAACTTTATTAGATACACCAAATGATTGACGATATTCTGTTCACCTTCAAGGCTGATGCTGAGTCTCCATTTCCAATGCTAGAAGGTTGCCCCTTTCAATCATTGTCTTCTAGGGCCAATATCCTTGGCCCTATCTTCCACTTTTGCCTTTTTGTGGCTCCACCATCTCCATCTTTGGGACACTTATTTTTATTTATACCTTTGGATGTTTTTTGTGTGGATTTATTGTCTTTATCCATGGCACACTTCTTGCCCTTGAGATCTTGGACATTTCCAGTTTTTCTGCAGGAACTGAAAAGATTGGGATGAGCTAGGCAATGGTACTAATCATTATCGCATGGAATATAGTTGGGAAAACAAACAACTTCATCTTCTTGAGCCAGAGCTGAATTTTCTGTGGGAGTGGAAGGACCTCTGACTGGTGTTGCAATTGAACCTCTCCCCATCTTGGAAGGCATATCTTTCAGACTTACTACAAGAATTTTTAATAAAATAGTGACCAAAACAATAAAACAAGGTACACTGGGTGATGGTAGGACTTTCCACCAAAGATTACTCATCATCAGCTCTGGCAGTGCATCTGCTAGAGTGTCGATGTACTCTGGTCCAGTGACTATGGGATCATCTGCATGCACTTGGTCAAACAATAGCGTGTCCAAGGTCATTCCATACCTATAGTGGTGAGACAGCATCACCCTGAGGCTACCAAGGAGCCTAGTGTGAGGTGAATCTGTGCTTGGCTTCTGTAGCTGGCTCTAGAACGTAATTAGATTCAATGGTTATGTTCATGCCACTTGTGAAAGTACAACTTGATACCTGTTTGGATCTGAGGTTGTTATACATCCATGGAGCCTAGTGTTCCTTTGGCCTGATGATATGGGGCACAATCTCCAATGATGCCTTTACATGGGAGGTTGTGAGAAGGACTTGATCATGTATTTGTTGTGATGGATTCATGGCAGATGGGAATTTATTTCCTGGTTCAACCCTTGTGGTCAGGCGGTTGTCAAAATAAAGAACCTTATGTAACTACAATATGCATTTGTCCATTAGTATGTCTCTGGTGCACCTGCATCCTAAGGCTTGTAACTGCTTGTATGGATCAATTTTCAATAAACCTATGGTTACATAAGTACATAGTATTGCAAGAGGGACTACTAAATTTCAATTTCATACATTGGCATGTCACACGTGATGACTAATGTCACGTGTTTATGGTATGACCAAAACATTCAAGTGAAATGAACTTTAACACTACATCTATCCTGTTATCACAATAAACACATCTAACAATATAACTGTTGTACACATGTCTCCGTCTCCACCAACCCTTCCAAAAATAAATACAGCCCAAGGTAGTCCTAATGAATCTACTAAGACTAGCTGACTCCTGATCTCTGTATTTATTCTTAGATGCTCCTTCATCTCTTCACCCAACCATATCTGCCATTATCTGTGGCCCTGAACAGGAAGACAGAAATCCTGTTCTCAAAGAAATGCTCAAGGACACCACCTGGGAACTTGACCCAGAACAGCTTGACCAGCTTGCTGAAGCCGGTCTCCGCAACTTGAAAGTAGTTTTGACCGAGGAATAGCATCCCAATATCACTTCTGTGGACAACTTGACTTAGAAGCAAGCTAGGCAGTTATTGGAAGTGGAAGACATATAGAAGACTCAAGGAAAAAGGATGAGAATGAAAGTTGTCATATGTTCTTCACAGAAAAGAAAGGGGGATACACAAGCTGGGTGTTCCTCAAGGACTGTTAGTCGACCTAAGATAGGTCTTTCTTGCAACTTAAAAAAGGTGCATCCTGGAATCTGTGATATGTTCCAGGATTGTGATGCATGCAAATCTCGTCATTTGCATTGCATCTGGCCTACAGTACATTAGTCATGCACACACTACTTTTTCCACTTGAAGCTTTACAAGTTGTCTAAGAGAACCAAGTGCACTGGGTCAGCATTAGCAAATTAGAATGTTACTTATTTTACACTTACACACTTATCAACCATTTATCATGCCACTTATCATTTGCTAAACAATAAGCTAAAATAAGTCAATTCTAAGCAAGCTTCAAGCTTGCTCAAGTTATCACCGATGTTTGTAAGGCATCAAGTAGTTTGTAAGTTAGACACAAGTAACACTACAAGTAGTTTCTACAAAAAAATCTACATAGCCTTGCCCATTCTCGTCATCTCTGTCACTCCATGTGGTGATGGTGTACTGTCGCACAGCCATTATCTGCCTGGTCATTGCATGATGGTGCTGTTCTCAGTATGCAGTCACGTGCTGCTCACCCATTTATTGTCATTGTCATCACTGTAGGATAGGCCTTGCATTGCCCTTGCCTCCACTGCCATTGTGGTGGAGCATGCAGTTGGATTGTGCTCACCCCACTGTGAGGCTATGCCCTGGTATCGTCCTTCTGCCTTGTCAACAACATGGTCGTGGTGGGCCTGGTGGCTGTGGGGCTGTGGCTGCCTCCTTGGGCCTTGCCCATTGTTGTTGTTATGAGGGCATGCCCTTGGCATCATCGTTGTTTGTAGAGAGACTGTCCCTGCCTTGGTGGTAGCAGATATACATAGGGTACCTTGTCAACATGGTGGTGGTAATGGTAGGTGCACATACCTGTGTTGCCCTCATCCAGTCATCCATGCAGTGGTGAGCATGCACTGATTTGGTGGCCATCCTCTTTGTCATGATGTGGGCATGCACCAGCTTCATTGTTGTGGCCCCACAAAGGTGTCACCCATGTAGTCATGGCTATGGTGGAGGGATGTATTTGTGGTTGTGGTCACTGTTGAAGTGGTGATGGGGGCATATAGCAGATATGTTCTAGGTGACTCATCAATGTGATGGTGGTAGCAGCAGGCACACATACCTGGGTCACCATTGCTACCCTTGCACTTGCTGTGGCATCTCCGTAGCAGTGGACATGCCCTGACGCTGCCGCTATCCTCTTCGTCGTGACAGTGGGTGCACGTTAGCCTCATTGTAGCTGTGGGAGGGTCTGCCTTGTTCATTGTTATCACCATGGAAACACATAGGCATTGCCCCATCCTTCTCACCATCAAAGTGGTGCTGGGCATGCAATCATGGCCTTGTCCCCCCCATAGGTACTAGGAGGGGTAAGGTTTGAACTTTGTGCACATGTGACCAACAAGTCATGTGCACACAAGTTCCAAATTCATTTGACCATCCTCACAAGTTCAAGGGCATGTGAGAGTTGAATTTTCTGAACATCCAAACGTCTGAACAAGGTCCAGCTGTCCAGCATATGTATATCTGAGACAAACATGGACAGACAATCCCTTCCACACATCACTGCCACCACCAATTGTCGTCAGCCACTGTTAGCCATTGACATCTATTGACAGTCCATTGACAGCCCATTGTTAGTCATCTTTTGGGATCCTATAAAGGGAGATTTCCTTCCATGGAGCTAGCTCAGCTCTCGGTACTCATCCACACCCACTAACTCCTTCAATCCATTCACCTCAGGCAACTTCTTCGTTTTCTCACACTCATCATGTCTGTCAAGGATAACATCCTTCTCGTTCAGCCATCTAACTTCATTGCCAGGCCCATGGTGCTGTCTCCACTTACCCCTGATGCATTCTATGTGTTTTCTCAGGCTCAATGATCCAGAACTGTGGGAAAGCTCATTGGCACCAGAACATCTAAAGACTACGTAGCTCCCACGATGACGATGACACACAGGGATATCATCATCACCACCAACCTACAATGTTGCAGGCTGACACTGTGTTGCCACCACACAATGGGCCTTAGACTGCTTCCAAACAGGGCCCCAGAGCACAACTGAAACCCTTGACGTGTTGTAGGGCTTAGGGTTAATGATATAGCCTGGCTTGCCCCCTTCACTTGCCCATTTGTGCTCATACCCACCACACCCACCGTGGGACAATGGTGAGGGCAATGCTACTCCACTTGTACTACCACCATGAACAATGACATGCCATCACTGGCATGCTCATCATCATGTGATGACTCACAGAAGGAGGACAATGATAGTGAGGGCAAGGGTGGTGGTGAGGAGGTGCAAAAGGTACATCCACCACCATTATGACAACAATGAAGGCAGCATGGTGATGTATCATAGCCTGTGATGATAACAGTGACACAACCATTGCTCAATCATTACCACCTCCACAATGCACCCATAATAACAATGAAAACAAGGGCAAGAGTATACAATGGTGCTCCCACCACCACTGCGCTGACAATGACGACAGCATACCCTACCAGGCAAATGGCTCACCCCCACCACCCCCATCACCATGTACCTACAACATACACAACAGCACAGCCTCCACCACTGCACTGTCAACATCAATGGCATAGGTAAGGGCATGCAACAGAGCACCCACCACCATCATGCCAATGATGCTAAGGGGTGAGGCAGCACAACAGCACACCCAGAACATTGTTGACAAAGATGCAGGTGATGGGGTGTGCACCACATCAACCCAATGACAGCAAGGGAAGGGGTGCAGTAACTCACCTCCCACACCATAACAACAAGGACATGGGCAAGGAGGTGAACAGCACACCATCACAGCACTGATGATGAGAAGCAGGACAAGAGGGCATGGGTACACCAACCATCATGGTGGCAGGGCATAACAGTACACCATCACCACAGCTCCAACGATGACAAGGGCAAAGGGGTGCAATGGTATACCCACCACCACACTGCCAGTGATGACAAGGGCAAAGAAAAACAACAGAGGACAACTGCCTGCCTACTGCCCTCTCACCACTACACAATGGCAAGGCAAGCGAGGGCTGCGCAACAATACACCATCACCACACAACAACAACATGGATGCTACAGGGAGTGGACGATGACAAGCATGAAGGCGGCATAATGCTTCACCTGACTACCATGTGGCATTAATGGGGCAGGCGAAGAGTGAGGTGGCACCACTGTATGCAAACCACAACTGTGATGACATGAATAATGAGGGGGCAAACCTGTGAATCTCTGTTATTATCTCACTTTCAATGTGCAGTTAAACTGATTTCACTTCTGTTAGCAGCAGTCTCTGGCCCCTGGCTGGTGGTGAATTATTCAAATACAGTGGCTCAAAAAAGTGTCCCAATGTTGAGTCATTTTTGACAAATTCATTAATTGCCAGTTATGTGGAACAAACAAGGCCAAATACTTGCATAATGGAAGATAGTACTTACTCTTGGCATTCTAACACTACTTAGAACATGTGATTTGGTTACCATGGTACTGAGATATAGCCATTTTAAAATGACATGTCATTGGGACACTTATTTGAGCATTATTACATTTTTGGACTTTGAGTATTTATTGTATTATTCTTTAGTCTTGATCACTTTCTCTAGTCTTCTAAGCATGTATTTCATCAATATATGTTACTTCTGAGCCTTGATCCCTTCACAAAGTTCCCATATTTCTTTTAAAAATATTAAATAGCTATTAGGCTTCTAAATTAAAATTTGTTAGATTTCATGTCTGGAAATTGTCTTGAATAGTATAGAACATTTATTTCATGATATGTAAGCTAATCCAAGCTCTTTTGAAGAAGTGGTTTAGTTCTATTTCTGTTGAAAAAAAATAGTCTCCTTAGAATTTCTATGATTTGCTTGGCTAGAAAGCAGATTATTGTTCAAAGTGAAGACATATTGTTTAGCATTTACTTCATACTTCACCTTTACAAGGACCTCCACATTTTTCTAGTTTACACATCTCTGAACTCTCAAAGAACCATCTCCAAATGTTACTATTCCTTAGATCTCTCTGATCTACAATGACTTTACTTGCTATTTTTTATACTTATTTGCTCCCACTTGACTGATTCTATTAACCTTCATCTCTTATGATTAAATGATGCTAATCTTACCTTTATAGTCCAGTTTTGATACTTCATTACCAATGCTAGCCCTTATTCTTTATATTTGATAAAATAGAAGAGGATATACTTTTTAACTATGGTATTAGAAAAGCAGACTAGAGCCCATCATGAAAATTCTAGGAAGGAACAGGAGAGATGATGGAATCACTAATGAGATAAAAAGCAAGAACAGAATTGACTTCCTTGCCATGGTAATGCCAGAGACAAATTACCTTCTATTAGTAAGAGAAAGTCTAGAAAAATACTTTGGTTGAATGTTTTTCTTTTCTTAGAGGCATAGCTTGACAATTATAGCCATAGTAGACTTTATTGTGTCATTTTGGAATAAGATCTGAAGAATAGGAAAGCCAGATTTAGAAACATAGAAGATATTAATAATAATAAAGGTTAAAATGGATATTATAATGATTTTGAATAGCTAAGTGAGATACATATCTCACAATTATGTAATTTGCATGGGTAATCAAAGCCAGAGCATGGCAATCATCAGAAGCTATAAAATTCTTATGTTATTCACTAATTTATAGATAACAACATGATGCTTAAATAAGTGTCCCAGTGACATGTCATTTTAAAATGGCTATATCTCAGTACCATGGTAACCAAATCACACGATCTAAGTGGTGTTAGAATGCCAAGAGTAAGTACCATCTTCCATTCTGCAAGTATTTGGCCTTGTTTGTTCCACATCACTGGCAATTAATGCATTTGTCTAAAATAATAGCTCCCAGAAGCCCCTTGAGTTGACCCAACAAGTGGCTAGTCTGCTTCCTCAATCCTCAGCTCTCAACAAGGTTTATGTCCACAGATGCCAAACTAGATTCTGGAATGATGTCTGGTGTGGCAGTAGCATGGTATAGTCCATCCACATGTGATCCTGTGATGACAGTGTGTTTGCCTTTTTGTATAAAACAGGAGGTGGAGTTTGCTGGAAAGGAAGCAAAGAGTCCTGCCTTCTGGGATATGTAGAACTTCACTAAGAGATGCCTTAAATTGTTTGCCTTTCACTACCGAGCATAAGATGATAGTCCCAATTCCGATAGCTTTGACTGTTGAGTTGTCCCCAAACTGTACTAAGTGTGGTGATGATAGGAAGGAGTATGAATGGAACCACCTACAATGTGGTACCATATGTAAAGTTGCTTCGGAGTCAATGATGATTATGGGTTTGGATGAGGACTTATGATCAGACAACACATAGGCCTGAATGCAATGATATAGGGCACAGTCTACATGCTTGGTAATTACGTTTATTCAATCCAGTGGTTCCGGCTTCGGACTTGATGAGTTCTCTGCAGTGTTTGCCTTTTCCCTTTTATACTTCTGCTTCAACTCTGTTGGCCAGAATTGATAACTTCTGCAGTCCTGTGTGTTGTGGCCCACAGTGTGATGATATTCGCACCACTTGTCTCCCTTTGGTTTCCTCTTTCGCTCGGACCTGGTAGTAAGCGCTAAGTTGGAAGTTGCTGGAAGTTTTAGCCGAGCCTCTTCTGATAGAATGTGAGTTTCCACTGCATCAAAGGTGAGTTTTGCTTCCTCAACTGTATTTATGACTGATAAGGTGAATGCATTCCATTCTGGGGTTTTGGGAAGGGAGTTTAGGAGAATGAATGCAAGGATTTTTCCATCAACTGGAAACTTCATTCTGATGAGGCATGACTCCAAAGTGTGAATGGAGGCAATGTGATCAGAGATGTCAGATTTGCCATCCCATTCTGATGCAAATAGTTGCCAGAAGGAGTAAAAGGCTGAAGCGAGATTGGATGTTTGGTGAAGATTCACCAGAGCATCATATAGAGCCTTTGCAGTGGTGTGATGTGTGGTTTTCAGGAGAAGTGCATCAGATATGTGATCTGGAATGATGCCATGTGCCTTCTCATCACGTTCTATCCATTTCCAGATATTTTCTTCAGAACTGATACTTCTGGAAATGGTGGTTTCAGTGGTTCCGGTGATTGGAGCATTTGTTCCAATGCTGGCACTTGAGGAAACAGAGGGAACAGCGGTTGGGCATGTGTCTGTGCCTAGAACTACCCCAAGGACTTTTTTGTGGCACAGTTTGGCGTTTATACACAGTTTCCATATTTCAAAGTTTGATGGTCCAGATAGTACTGGACAGGTGGTAGTTTCACCTGAGGTGGATTCAGATGGCATTGCAAGGTGAAAGGCCCATAATGTGTCAGGGCAAGGGACAGAGATGTGGCGAGAGGGATAGAGTCGTGATGAATAGGTAGATTCTACTAGTGTACACTAGCAGGCTCATAACCTGTCAAATTTTCTAATGCAAGGGCAATTGTGCCCACTCAGCCAGTTGCCCACGAGAGTGAAACACGACTGAGGAAAGAAAGAAAAATAAGGTAAAGGTATATACATATATGGGTGGAGATACAGACTCGTAAAGTTCCGAAAATAGGTGAGTGTAAGCAGGATTTATATGGAATAGGTCAGGGAGAAATAGATTGTACAATATAGTTGAGTTTTATAAGCATAGGTCAGTTCTGGAGTTTCTGAAGGCGTGGGAATTCCAGAATGACTATTTCTGGAGGTGTGGAAGCAATGGAAGTCTTAATTTTCAGGAGCCTATATTTTAACACCTTACTCCAGAACCTCCTCCACCAGTCTTCCAGTCTCCATTAGACAGTTACATGAATGACAAAAAGTGTGGCCGACACCGACTTTGTGTGAAGGAAGTGTGTTGATTGACACACTACGGAGACAATCGTCCAGAGGGACAGGAGCGGCTTAGGACCTCATCCAGTATTCAAATGGCGAACAGGAAAAGAAGTTGCAGTATAGGTGGATAGGAATGGTGGCGGCACCAAAAACAGTGTTATTTCTGGGTTAGCGACACCCTCAGCGATCCTTCCTCTTCATCCCAGGCCCCAGGGAATTTCCATCATGGCTAACACTCCTTGCCATCTGTTGGGCCATCTCAAAGAAGATTAGTAAGGTGCAGTGCTTGACCACACCAAACGCCATTTGCAACTCAGTTGTGTTGGCAGACACTAAAACAAATTGCTATAGATATTCTACGTGCAGTAGATAAAATACTGCTCTCGCTCTGTACCCTCCCCAGCTCTTTTTAGCCTGAATCAATTGCTGTTAAGCTAGCTTTGTTCCTGGTAGTGAGACTGTTCTGTGTTATGGTGCTCTATTACACACTCGTTACACAAACTCAGTCTCAGACAAGACTGCACAAAAAAATCAGACCACCATTTCTTTCGGGAGGCGTGTTGTGTCCAAGTCTCAACAATAGCAGCAGACCAGGTCACACAGAGGAGTTCCCAATGCCATCATGGTAACGACAGCTATGATAAGTGTGAGCACGGCATGAATGCGACGACTCTATTGCAGAGCGGTGCGACAACTTACCCACCAGCTCGTGAGACAGGCACATTACTGCTATCGAAACTCCAGAAAGGATAGTCACAGATTCAGGCTACAGGACCAATAACCTTACCCCAGAACCCCTGGTGACTCAACCTAAGACCAGACTAGGTATTGAGTAAGCATTGTACAATAGAGCGGGAATAGAACAAACACACCCTCAACCCTCACCAGATGAACGAGTGAGGGAAAAGAGAGATAGACAAGCTCTTAAGTGCATACACTGTAAGTTTGAGTATAGTAAGCATGTGACAAAGGGCATGACACACGTGCGCCAATAGATTATTACTAATGGCGAATATACTTGTAACAGCCTTCAATGCAGAACAAAGAAGAAAAAAACGATACAGGGCCTAGACGGACACACTAGTTGATACAAACCGCCTCACTAACATATTTCTAAGACTAAAATTCACACAAGACTAACAACATTGACGTAAGCACCAAACTGGTAAGCTCATCCCTTTTCTCTTCAGTCATAGCCGTTGCCCCTACTCCCTTCAAAGCCAGCTCGCCCAGGGGACAATTCGAGCACATGAGAAGTTCCAGCAAATCATCCTACCCTTTGTGGAAACCACACTTGAGGGTAAGATACCTCAGCCTTGGGAGTAAGAGGTTGTTGAAGATATCACCCAACTCTGATGCCATCCCAATCACTAACAATGACAGAGATCTATGCATCAAAGGATTGCAGTGCTGTGGGGCATCTCCAAGAGGCCTTCCATATGTGCAAAGGTTTTCAAGGTTGAAGCAGAGGGAGAGTATGGTATGGAAGACACCGACCAGATCCTAATGTGCACGTAAATCCAGATGTCAGAGTCGTCCAACCAAGATCCAGGGTCCAGAGTTCAAGTGCTTCCCTTCTTTCGACTCTAACCCACCGCCAGTATGGTGCATCTGATTCGCTTTCGTCTTCCTCATGATCCAACTTCATCTCCAGCAGGACGTGCTCATCCCACAAACAGGCTAGCTGCAGCTCAGCCAAATGTGGTGTGTGTAATAACGCCCTGAAATTGACATCTGGTACGTCTTTGAAGCAAGTTACCATTGAACGCAGGTTTTCGTGTATGCACAAGGATACCTCCAGGTTGTCCAGGGTGATGGTACTGAATGCCACCCATTCCAGATTAGAACAGCAATCCAACAGAATGAGGAAGTCTCCTATGGGACATGTTCTATCTTCTGGTAGCTTCATTGCCAGATGCCTAAGTCGAGTCCATCCAGGATCGCCCAAGCTGCTGAGTGACACACGGAGGTTGTCCAGAACGAGGGTGCATACTAACCCTTGTGGCCAGATGGCCACAAGCCTTCTAGTGTCTTGAAAAAACAATGCATGAATAGTGAGGTGCTCCAGCAAGTGAGTACCGTCGAGCAATGCGTTCATGTCATTGTTCACGTCCCTGTCAGATATAAGGACAATCTTTAGATGCTAGATCCTTCCCCTGTAGTGGGAAAGGAAATCTAGCCAGTCTTTGTGCCACATTTCCAAATGGTCGAGTGAAACTTCCAATGCCAGAGGTTGGATTCCCAATCTTGACAACCAGAGCCTGCATTTGTCAATATCTGGCACTTCTACTCGCTCCATGGGGAAATCACAGATGTCCACTGCATTCAGAGAGCTCCATAGCCCAGATGTTGAGAGTGCTGCCTCCCTCCATTGATGGCATACCAAAGTCAGGGAAAGTGGAGAGTTCCTTGTGCAAGGATTGAGGTACGGATGGTCAGGAAGGCTCTCCACAAAGATGTGTCCAAGGATTTCAGTAGGAGTGCATTGTATCGGTGGTTGTAGCTGTCAGTGAGATAAAGAAGACATGGCAAGTCACTCACTGGAAAAAATGTGTGTCAGTTATGTACCTTTTTGAGGGGTGGTCGTAAGTCTAAAAGGAATACAAGTTGGTGCTTACTACTGCATGGTTGGTGCAGGCAAGACAATCACACGTGTAAGAAAAAGCTTAAGCGAGGTGCTTATCTTGGTGATGGACATTCCTTAAGGCCCCTTTTGGCAACCAATGTGAAGCAGGTCACAATGGCCCACAGTCAATGTCATAGCGTATTGTGGACTGATGGATGGACCAAGTGTGGTCTCTGAATCAATTTTGTGCAACATCCACCCAATTGTAGACTCTATTGAGCATGGGATAGACTTAAGAAGCCTTTTTATGCATGTGAGACTTCACTTTAAGCAAAGCATATAAGGCAGGTGATTTACATTGCGACCTTTCATTCATATCACAGCTCAATAGCCATGGCACGCCGAAAACAAGCGAAAAATAGCACTGCAACTGCCATCTCTGGTGGTATCTCAATAGGCTGGAGCAAGTCAGCTGTCATCCACCGCACAGAAGACCTGTGCACAGACAAGCTTCACTCGAAGCATATGGACATCAATCCAGGTGCTGCCACGTAAGGCTTCATGCTCCATGATGCAAATTCTTTGCAGAGGCAACAATAGCCTGGTCTCCAGGTAAACCTGAGGCCACTGTAAATGTGGACCTACTTTATTGCAACTTCTGTGGCCAGAAGGCACAGACTTTCCTTACATGTGCTGAGTACAAGGTGGTGATGTGCGTTCAGCAGTTGACCTCTCCCGGATGTGTAATTCCAAACGACAAAATACTTGCCGCTGCCTCCTGCCCCACTTGTGCTAAAAATGGAAGAAAAGACCCCAAGGTATGAGTGTACATTCATATGCTGACCACAGATAGACATTTGACAGTATAATCATCCAGTATGCTTTCCTTGGTTATGGAATTCCATCTTGCTCCAAGGTCACCTGGCCCCTTGTATTCATATGCATGGGGACATCAAACAACATGGCTGCCAAGTGCATCACAGAGTGGGTCAGCATGGAGCTGAAGGACAAGTTCCACACACAACCCAAGAACGTGAGTTTACCCCCCACCCCCTTTACTCAGAAATCCCATGAGTGGTGCCACGGCTTTCTTTTAGCTCTTACAGGCCATGGTGGGCCTCATTCCTGGGGGAATAAGTGCTGCAGCTATGTGGCTAGAGCCCACCATGCAATTCCTCATGCAGGTGATGGTCATTGGATTCCTGTCCAACATGATCCTCTGTGTTCATACCCAAGCCCTCCCAGAGGATGGCATGCTCTCGTACGGATGTTGTGGTGACATCAAAAAGCATACCACGATCCAAAAGCTTCTTGAGGCATTCCTGGGAGCACAGGTTATGGTAGCGATGCACATGGCAAACAAAACAGCTTGCCAGGAAATGAGTTTGCTGCAAGAAAGCTGCTTCCAAGTGGGACTGTCTGCTTGTGGAGGGTGGTGAGGACTTGTAGAGAGTGATACACTTACACAAAAGAATCACTGAGAAGACCTCATCACGTCAGTAGAGGAGTAAGTTCATGTAGGCTTGCAAACTTGTTGCACAGCTTATATCTTCTAAACAGCGAAACATTTGATTTCATCGTTATATTACCTCAAGGAATGAACCATGTGTCCAATATATGTCAATTTGTTCTTGCCCTTGTGAACACCATTGCCATTGACAATGCAGAAAAGATGACCCATCCGATGCTGCCGAGCATTTGGTCTGCTTTCACAAAAGCTCTGAAATTGAGTCCAGGGATCGTCCAGTTCATCCCAGTGGTTGTGGTATTTAGGGAACATTTGGAAGATCAAGGCAAGTAGTCTACTTGCCAGCAAGTAGCATCACACGCTCTTCCTTTCAATGTGTGGGGCATAGCATTCTCGGCATGTGGCATGAAGGGCTACACAGCAACATCCCAACAGATGTCCTTTCATCTGGACAAGAGGGGGATCTGATGCCATTGCAGTCAGTGTGGATGGAAGTCATGTTGACTGAAGATCGACATCATCAAAGATGCCATGCATGCGCTGTGTCCCAAACTGCCTGACGTATATTGGCATTCCTATCCTCCTAGCCCATACCTCCTCAATGCTTTCTCAAGGATCACTAAACAGAGTTTGAAGTAGGTATGGCTTTCAGATTAGATTACATCGTCATGTTGTACAGTAGTATGTTGTAGTATATGTGTGTAGAGATGCCAGCCCAATCTGAGACGTCTTGTTAAACAGCCGTTTCCAGCATTTGACTGTCAGTTTCCAAGTGAAAGTTCACTGCTCTGAGTGAGCCTACATAGGTTACCTTTTCGTACTTAGTGATACGAAAAATTCACAGTCCCAGCGTATCACCACCACTCCATTCTGGGCAAGACAGAATGATCAATTGAAAGACCTCTACCACCTGCCAGGCAAACACACCTGACAACAGGCCCATCCTCCTCAAGTGCACTTGCTGTGCATGTACATCCCCACTTTCAATCCCGTCCCATGTGCTACTGCTGCCCACCGTGTGTGTGTGCCCTTGTGTGCACAGCCTGTCTCCTCTCCAAATGTATGCCCCGTGTATACTCCACGTCCTGCATGTTGCACAAATGCTAACCCCATGCAAGGCATGTTGTGCCCTTGTGTGCACAGCCCATCTCCTTCTTCTCTCCATCTTTTCTGCAATGAATTGGTGATGATGACACAGGCTCACAGCCCATTCATGATGGGATGAAGTGCGTTCCCACTGTAGCAGCGGGAACGAGACCATGACATTAATGAGCTGTAGAGTAAGAAAAATAAGATACAGTAGGTTGATGTGTATATATACATGCGTGTGTAGTTTGTTCTATCTATGATGATATGTGAGGTCCTAGAGTGAATGTAGTTCATGGGGGTTATTGTGGACAGTATCAGGCATCTCAGTGCAGGGAGCTAGTACTGTGCGGTATGGGTCTGTTGCGTGATGGCTGGCATGTGCTCTGCAATATCTCAGAGTGTGGAGTGCTTCCCATTGCATGTGGATGTCATGTTGTGCAGTGAGCAATGGTGATGTGATGGCATGCCCAGTACTACAATGCCAAACAGCACAAAGATGTGTGCATCACTGCAGTGACAATGGGAGGCAAGAGCAATGCAACAGCCTGTGCATCATCACCACCATGAGGACAGGAGAACACAACGGTGTTCTTGTCACCATGGCGACAGCAGCTGATCATCCAATAGCAAGGAGGGCGAGAATGATGCAACCATGCACACACCACCACCACTATGGCGATGAGGAGTACAGGAACGATGTAACTGCATGCATACCACCCATAGGATGACGAGGAGGGCAGGAGTGCAACAGTGTGTGCACCACACAATGATGCACCCATCATCACGACAGGATGGAAAGAGGTGCAGCACTTCACCATCACCACCACAGGACAATAATGAGGGTGCAGGCACACAATGGCACACTTACTACCATAACCTCAGGATACACTTGGTAAGCGATAGTGCTTGCAGCCCACACAGTGATTTGCAAATCAGGCTGTATACATAATTTTGACATTAAAAGTGCTTGGCATCTCGGCTTATAAAGAAAGAACTCTGATCCTAAATTTGAACTGCAAGTTTTAAATTGCCAAGCACGAAAACGTAACCTAAGGCCTGATCCTTTTCACTCACCATATCTTAGCCCAGTCACAACCAACCACCTACCTGCAGCTAGCTAGAAGATCTATGACAGGAGGGTGATCTTTGGCAAAATACACACCTCAATTTAGAAATTTAGAAAACACAGAACTACTGGGTTGGAAGATCTTCTTCTGCAAATGTGTCCCGCTTACGAAGCCTGGATTCCAAAGTATGCAACCTAGATTCTTGGAACCATTAGAAGTGACATCTCCTGTTCTCAGCAGGCTCATCTACTTATGAAGTTTGGTTTCCAATAAGAAATTTTCTTTCTCTTTTTTTTTTTTTCAGAACTGCCCAAGCTCTGCTCTGCATGTTGTCTATGACGAATGAGAACTCCATCCTCACCATCCTCACACATTTTGACATAACTTCTCTTGATTTGAAAACACTGGTGATAAATACAGTGGCCGAATCAGACCTGAATCGTAATGTTGAACAGGCTGAGACTGCATTCACTAGTCATGATTTAGCACTTGACCTTGTTGACCGAAAACCCCAAAAGGAAAGGCAATATCAATGGAGGGCCAAGAGACTGAACCTGCTCACTGCATCGGCCGGAGTCATCAAACTGTACCAAAAGAAGGCTATTGAGAGGCAAGTGCTGAAAATGGTGAAAGACAAGTCATTCACATTCACGACCACATCACACCATGACTTTCAAGCAGCAGAGGGTGAATGGCTGGGTAGCAGGAAAAGATGGAACTCAAGAAAGAAGCCACTCTAGAGGAGGTTCTCTTGCTTAGGTACCAGCTGATCAAATGGGACAGAATGTGAGTTCAAACATTTGAGGCATCTAGCCCTGCTTCCTGCAGAGATGCAACTGATGCCCACACCTAGCTCGCCTCACGCCTTGCTAGACATCACAGGTCACACCATAGTTATACTCGCAGGAAGACCTACAGGGACATTCAACGAAGTGATCACACAAGTCACATTCAAATTTGAACAGCAATGTTCGGACCTACCATTGATTGGAAACACACCAGACGCACTTTCCTACTCTAAGCAGGGAAAAAGAGGCCAATTTCATACCACCATAACTGGAATCTCCTATGGAGGTGACCAAAAGGTGCATGCACATTCAGTTTGGGAATCTTGACCTAAGTGATTCATAGCATCCTATGCAGAGCACTATACCTACTGTACGCTGTACAAAACAGAGTACAGGCTTTTAAGGCAAGCAAACACATGGCAAGGTTGGCAGGGTTTCAGCACCATAAGCATTTCCAATCAAGTCCTGTGTCTCACGTCCTGCAACTCACCTGGGGTCCCCCCATCGATGCACATGCCGGTCATGCTTCACAGAAGCGTTCAAGATGTTCTTTCCCAAGATATGTACATCAGTATTACGAGAAGAAACTAGGAATGCTGTACAAAGCAATGCTGCTGCTGAGACGGCCATTTGCAACATCAGTTATGCCAGCCACTGTGTACAACCTCAGGCCTATCACAGTTTGTTCTGTACATTGCGATTCCGCGAATCTATCCTTTGGCATTTGTAGCATCACGTCACTTGGTGACTTTAATCCAAAGACTGGTGATCATCTCATCCTGAAAGAGTTGGCACTGGCAGTGGAATTCCCACCTGGTTCCACTGTACTTATTCCTTCAGCAATCCTCACTCATTCCAACACAAAGCTCCAGGAGAGAGAGAAGCGATACTCTTTCACACAATATGGCACTGGGTCCCTCTTTTCTTACGTCAAGAATGGTATGAGGCCAAAAAAAGCCATGAGGTTGGATCATGACATGACTTTCATCCAGAAACAAGTACACCTGGAGGAGAGGAGACAACGCTTGGAAAGAGGGAAAGCTTTGTTCCCTCATATCTCAGATTATAGTTGACTAAATGTCTTATAAACACATTTGCATCCTAGCATGTTTTGTTTATTTCACTATTTGAATCACTATTAGAGAACAAAACCATGTTTACTCAGGAATCCAGTCGTAGTCAACAACGCATTGCCAAATTCCTTTCTTTTGTTTTGTATCTCACAGGGTGAGACCTGTTTCACTGGTATACCATGGATGATACCTTTACATACATAATGTATAAGTATATGCAAATGAAATCCCAATGAGCACATGACATCTGAATTCTCAGAAATAATTTCACTGTCCAGTACAGTTGACTATCTCATAATACATAGGGCAATAATGTATAAATCTCGTACTGTATTGGTTTATCATGGCTCCCATCATGGTATGCAGGTAAAATAGCATTATACAGTAAATCTCATGTTGTATAGGCCATGTTGTGCAAATATACAATTTGAGATACACTTTGGGAGGAACATGAGTGTCACTGAGTGTCAGATCACCAATCAGAGAAGAATCCTGCCAGGACCTGTGCACTATAGCACACAAAATTTTACCTGTCCCATGCCCCAAGCCTCTTCCATACAAGCAAAGACTCAAGGTCACTGGGTCTGAAAAGATAGCTCCTAATGCAAAGACAAGTGCAAAACCTTCATTGGTGAAAGAAAAAAAGTGACAAAATCTTACCCTCAATGATTGGTTAATAGTCTTTGCCTACATTGACTCCCACCTCAACTTGTCCCAATGCCAGGTTGTTGACTTCTTTCAAACCTGGAGTGAAGGAAGGCTTGAGTTTACACAAGCCTTGCTCTCACACAAGCTAAAGTCACAAAGTGAACTTGAAGAACATGTTCATTCAAATCCAGCTGCACTGTCAGGAAAGTGTCCATGAATTGTTACTCGCCCTGATGTTGAAGAAGCACTTGTGCTCTGGATACAGAGCATGGAGATGAAGGGAAACACCATAAACGGTCCAATGCTCCAAAAGAAGTGCCGGAGGTTTGAGGAGCAAATGGGCATCCCAGAGGCTGAACAACTTGTTGGCAATGGTTAGATCCTATCTATGAGGGTCCAATTGCACCAAAAATTAGCACACTACTTTTCGGCAGGGAGCGCTACTTTTCCATGAAGGCACACTACTTTTCTTGAGGGCACACTACTTTTCCATGAAGGTGAGCTACTTTTTCATGGGGATAAACTACCTTTTCACACGGGCACACTACCTTCGGACTCAAAAAAGGATTAGACCATTGGTTATGAGTGATAATGTAAGTTATACAGTACTACTTATAGTTATATGAAGGTGTGCTATTATGCCTCAATCTCCTCATTGTGGCCATGGTATGTTGTTATACCTCTCATCCTCCTCGTCGCATGGTAGTGGTAGGTAGGTTGTTGCATCTGCCCAGTCATGTAGTGGCCCTTGCCATCTTTATTGTGGGCTTTTTTGGTGCAATTGGACTCCCATACCCATCTTTTTGTAAGGCATACAATATTAAGGAGCATCGTCGGCACGGAGAAGCTGGATCTGTTGATCTCGAGAAGGTCAAGCAAGAGCAGTCAAAATTGCAACGCCTCCTTGCCACATACCCATGGAAAGATTGGTTCAACTTTGATGAAACAAGTCTGTTTGCAATGTAACTCCTGGGTTTTTGAATTCACAAGAACTTAGAAGACTCAATTAATCCAGGGCACCACCTGATCAAGACCTCACAACAAGGCAAATGAGTGGAACAAAAAAGGAGAAGTTCCGGTTGATGCTTGGCTTTGCTGTGAATGCAGACAGGAGCGAGAAATTGCCAGTGTTCTTCATTGGCTATGCAAAGAAGCCAGAGCGCTGGGTTTTACTATTGGAGCAATAAGAAAGCACGGATGACTGGTGAACTCTTTGAAGAGTAAGGAATAAAGTATTGCTCACCCGCGCTCATGAAATTAACGTGAGAAATCCACTACAGATGGTTAAAGGTGTTTGATGTCATTGAAGATAGGGATTGAGCATGGTCACATTTGTCTCCTCCTGGACAATTTCTCTGGCCATCATATCAGCTACACTCCCCAGCATATCCAGGTCATCTTCTTTGAGCCCAATCTCACCTCTTTCATATAGCCATTGGATGCTAGGATAATCTGATGCTTCAAGGCTCACTACCGTCGTCAAATATGTTCACATGCCATCAAACTTGATGAAGCGGGCAATGCAAACATATGGAAAATCTCACTCTGTGAAGCGATGGTCATGGCAAACATTGCATGGGTGAGCATTATGCCAACAACAATTCAGAATTGCTAGGATCATACCTGTATCCAGCTGGAAACTACCTCTTTGTCTCATCCCACTCACACAGATCCAGGCACATGGGCCATCATTCACCAGTTTGCATCGAGTGATGCAACACTTCCATAAGTGCATGAATCACTTGCACAACATCTTGGTTCTCACTATGTTTCATTGGATTGGAACACCACCCTTGATGCCATTATGACCACCAAGGGTGATATCATGCAAGCTACTGAAGTGGCAGATAGGTTTTCAACAGCTGCATGCACATGCACATGTCTGGTACTCAAACTCCCTGCTTGTCCAAAGCTATCGCAGTTGAAATCACTAGAGCAAGGTCCCCTCAACTCCATGGTAGATCTCAAGGACAGAAACCAAGTTTTTGGACATCCACTGACGCTGGAAGAACTCCTAAACTTGACGACTGAAAGTGAAGACTGTGATACAGAGGCCATTGTTGTTGAAAATGACATGGCCATCGTTGCTGAGGTCCATCATTGGGAGGCTGTTAGGAATGGCAATATTGTTGAGGTAGACTCAGATGGTAATGATGATGACGGCAATGATGGTGGTAAGAGTGGTGCCATTGCTGTGCCAGCATTGATGGAGATCTGTCAGACATTGGAGGATGGATATGTTTCTTGAGTAGGTGCAGATGCCTCCCTTGATTTCCAGCGTTATCTCTGTGCCTTCTGTGCTCAACTGCAATCCAAGGAGATGAAGAATGCCAAACAAGTCACTTTAGATAGGTATTTGAAGAAGAATTAGAGGGTCACAGCGTTGTCTATTTGCAATGATTAGTCAGCCATGGGAACCTTTTACCACTGTATATTTCTCATAGTGTATTGGTGATGCCTGGCTACCTTGGGTATACATTATGAGATAGTCGACTGTACACTCATGTATACATAGCAAAATTCCCAGCCTTCCAGAAACAAATCCCCCCCCCCCTCAACAAAAAAAAGAGAGAGCCACACTAAATGAAACCATCACACTGTAGGACTTATGAGGACCTTCCTCTGTTACACCTTGCTGCTGAAAGACCTCCCAGCCTTGCTGGCAGCATCCACCAATAGAATGTCTTATTTGGGTGGAGTTTTATCTCCTAATTCTTATGTATGCATGTATGCATATATGCACATATTCGCATCAGTGGCTGCCTTGGATGGCCTGTGCCCTGGTCAGCCCTTTGAGTTCATGCCGTCCGAGATGGTAGCATATGCCTAAGTTTGAATGGTTGAATGATCGGATGATCGACATTATGTCATCCCAGCGGAACCAACCCTCACACAGGACCCATCTGACCTGGGTGTTCCAACTTTGACAGCCAGCAGCACCTACATGACTTGTGCAGCTGTTTTGGACACATGCCATACTGTTCCTTACTCACGCACGAGTGGGGGAAGGCCTCCAGTATTACACTGGAGGGGATGAGACAAGGTGACATTGGGGAAAGTCCATTGCCATGAACCTCAACCAGCCCAGTAGCTGGCTGCCCAACTAGCACTTGAAGGGACACATTCCAAGTAACTCGGGACTGGCTCACCTTGCAGTGAGATGTGTGCAGAGAGAAAAAGGAGTGTGGGAATGATAACTGCATTTTAAAGAGGACAACAAACAAACATAGAAAAACATATATGCTAATATTTATCATGTGATGGGTTTGTGGTATGTTCATCAAGGCCCTTCCATGATGTATACATATAAGCTGAAGTTGACTACACACTTGTAACTCCCAACTTTTTCCAATGCCATATGCATATTGTGACCATTTTATCTGCGAATTCATCATCCTGGCTGAGGGCTATGCTCTCAGCCAGCAAGCATGGCAGGAATGACTCCTTGATTTCGTCTGGTATGGTTTACCAGAGAAAGGGACGTATACCCACCCGGCTGGTGGCACATACAAGAGATAGTGCATACCTGTGTTCTTCAGAGAAAACGCAGATGAACAGGATGAAGGCTCTTCGGTAGAAGCTCCCTTATACCTTCTCCTCCCCTCTCGTTACCACAACGCTTGGGTTCAGCTATGCTATATAATAGTTTATTGGCTGACACTATGGGAGAAATGGATGGAGGAAGTCCCAAAATGACCACATCTTCATTAACAAACATGACACTATGTACCTGACATGGCTAGGAACATCGGTGCCCGTTTGTTACAGTATCTCGTCATGCACCACCTGATCATCAAAGAACTGCTGGACCACAACATGAAGAAAGATAGATCAGACTACCTCAGGGTGTTCAACAAATACCTCACTCAGGATACATTTGGCTGGCTCTGGACTTCCATCAAAGATATTCCAACAGTGGAATGGAAGTACTTGTCATTTGATCCCATTCACCCATAGAACAAGAAAAAATTTGGTGAGTACACCTCTCCAAACTACATATTTCACTAATAGTCCCCTTTTAGACCCTAGGTACCTTGATATTCTGATGGAAATCATTGCCCCCCCCACCTCTCCTACAAACAGTTGGATCTGGGGGAGAATCAACCACTTCGATGTAGATAGCTTCTTCCTCTGGTCATTCAAAGCTGGGCTTCGTTTTTACCAGGACACCAACCTCATGAATAGCCACATGGAAAGCACCATCAACACTCAGGCCTTGGGAATGCCCTCAAAATGGCATGAAGGGCACAAGCCTGCAATCCAATTCCTCAGTGAAGAAGAGGACACCTTCTTCAGCTTCCCTCTTAGATGCACATCCAGGTAAGCAATGAGCTTCCATGCTCTGATGACTGGCTCATTTCACTCTAGGCTGCCGGCTCAGAGACCCAGAGTGCAAGTTGAAGTGCCCAAGCACTGGGCTGTAAATTCTCACCTGCCTGCTCCTGCTTCCACCCCTGTGTCAGATCCCATCCCTGTCCCTCTCACTGTTAGATTTGGTGATTTCGCACTGTTTTGGTTCATTGACAGCTCACTACTTCTCATTTCGCTTCCTAGTTGTCACCATTCGATTCCCCATCCTCAATATGCCCATACCCCACTTTTCCGGGTTCATTCTGACTTGTTCTTCACTCTCTGCAGTAGCAGAGGCCATTGTGGCTGATTTGT